>PVIJ01003920.1:26151-126487 GCA_004024925.1 Scalopus aquaticus | reverse complement strand
TCATACTCAGTGAAATAAGCCAGAAAGAAAGAGAAAAATATCGAATGGTTTCACTTATAACAGGACTATAGGGAGGCCGGGTGGGAGAGAGACAATCAGTGGGGGGGGAGGGGGGGAGGAAGGAGACGGAGGGAGGGAAGGGAAAGGGCACAAAATGGAATAGAAAAGAACACAAGGGACCATGGAGATGGATCACGGGTGAATTGGTGGTGGGCTACCCTAGGGGAATACAAAATGTAAAAGACATAAATAACAATAAAAACATATATTAAAAAAAAAAAAAAGATAAACCGTTGGGGCTTTGGGTTTGCTTGTTTGTTTTTGCTGCACCAAGGGCCCTTTAGTTTGCATTTGTGGTGACAAGTGGCAGGACCCAGAACTGGAGAGAGACAGTTTTTAGACCCTTTCCCCCACAACTGAAAAAGTTAAAACTTTCATTTTAGAGCTTTTCAAGTTCAAATTCCTGTCATCATCTTATCAAAGTCATGTTTCCAAAACCTAAAAATCCCCACAAATCCAGGTTCAGGAGATCACACCATTAAAAAACATTATTCTCTATTTTTAATTAAATTCAAATATAATAGTATATAAATATATTCATATAATATAAAATTAATTATTTTGAAGTGAACAGCCGGTGGCCTTAAGTACATTCAAAATGGTGTACAACCATATCCTCTATCTACTTCTAAAACATATCCATTAACTCAAAAGGAAACCCCATACCCACTAATAAGCAATGCCCTCCCCATTCACACCCCTACAACCACCTATCTACTTCATAAAACAAAATCCCTTTTTTTTTTTAAATAAAACTTCATTGATTTGCCTTCACATACATAACTACATTATTTGGGGATCAACTTCAGACCTTAACATGTGCACAAACTTCACTCACCTTTCACAAAAGCTCTAGTGACAATTCTTAATAATTTAACTCAATAAATGATAGACTCAAAGGGGGAATCTCAGGAAGATTAAAAGCACTTGTTAAGCTTATGGAAGCCTAGAATTCTACAGGTCAATAAGGGAATAATTGGAAAAGCAACAGATGCCTCATCAAAGAGTTAAGATGCAGAGGCCACCACCCTGCAAACGATTGTTAAGTGTCAGGCCACCAGACTGCCGTGACAACAGGCAGGGGTGGGGGAGCTTCGCTGTCATTTCAGAAGGTCACACAGTCTCTGAATAAGACATGCACAAGATGGTACTGTAAAAAAAAGTCAGTGTCAAGGTGTTATTTATAAGGAGACTGCATGAATAATTCCCATTGACTGTACACATTGATCAAATCCCCAAAATGGCATCATTTCTCATCGCATCTCACCAGTCCATTTTATCAGAAAAGACACAAGCTAAGATTCATCAAAACAGCTCATACAGAAACACCAGCCCCCACGCTACTTAGATTTGCAATGGAGTACTCAAATATTAAACACAACCAGCTAGGAACAGAACCCAGAGTATTAATAAAATATTCCACACACTTAAAAGGACTTTTTATAGAGAAGACACAGAGGATCACCAAGTCCTCAGAATCTCTAACCAAACTTATCCATACCAAATCCAACAAGAGTTTAGCATGAGTCAGAAGGGAAGCTAGGTATCAATATTTCATTCTGTTTTCCTAGGTGAGCATGGTAATTGATGCTCCTGGTAATTCTTTTGATTTTGAGAGTACAATAAACTGATTGCATCAAAGACCAACCACTAATGAATATGTACAAAAACCAGGAAAATTAAATTATTTAGAATGTAAATGGGACCCTATATGGATTTCTATGATAAAGTGTCAAGATTTTGTATGAAAGTAATTAGCATCGAAAATATTCAGCACTTAAAATGTGACTAGTCCACATTGAATGTACCATAAGGGTAAAATGTACACCAGATTTCAGGGACTTATATAGTGTGAAACAAAAAAAGAATATAAAATATTTAAGAAGTTTTTAAAATATTGCTAACACATTGAACAATATTTTGGTAGAATTAGGAATAAATGTATTCCACCTGTTCCTTTTAACCTGTTTTTTTAATTATTATTATAATTTTCACTGAGATAACATTGGTTTACATCATTGCTTGTATTTTGGAAATACAGGCTGTGCTGCTTCTGGTGATGTTACCATAGAGCTCCCACCACCAAAGCACCCATAGTCTGCTATGCTCCCTTCCCACCTTGTTCTATTGTCAACACTCAAGGGTTTTTAAGTTTTTGACTTTGGCTTTACCTGAACCTTTGTCTAGTTTCTCCATATTCCATATACAAGTGACACCATCCGGTGTCTTTCTCCTTCTGACTTACTTCACTTAGCATAATCCCTTTCAGCTCCATCCATGGAGCTGCAAATTGCAGTTTATCTTTTTTGATGGCTGAGTAATATTTCCTTGTGTATACATACCACATCTTCCTGATCCACTCAACTCTTTTGGGCACTTAGGTATTAGTTTGGCTATTATAAATGGTGCTGCAGTAAACATGGGAGTGGAGGTTTCCCATCAGCTTTTTATCCATGTTAAATGTCACTACTAGAAAATGTAAACGTACCAATGTGACTCCTGATCTACTTCTAATGGACAGCACTGCTCTGTGCTGTCACCTATCAGTTATGTCTTTCATAACACCGATCACAGCTTTTAATTATACAAATTGTCCATTTACTTTATTCCCCTGTCTTTCCCACTAACTAAACTCCACAAGGACACAGTCCTTGCTGGACTGATTCATCAACAAGTTGGCCCACCCGGAGTGCATGGAGAAGGCTTAAGAACAACCCTCTCTAAGGAAGACATTCCCCACTGACAGTCATGCTCATGTCATGATGGAAACAGCACTTTTTCCATCAAAGAAATTCCATCACACACTTTCACCTGCACCTACTCTGGGGGTGATGATCCCTGAGGTCTCCACAAAGCAGATTAGTTATGAGACCAAGATGAAGAAATGATTCTTGGTTCTAGAAAATCATCAGCCTGTGTGAAACTCAGAGGGCTCTTGGGGACCTTTTTTAAATTGTAGTAAAATACAGCTAACATAAAAGTTACATTTTAAGTCCTGTTAAGTGCACAGTCCATGGCACTGAATATATTCCCGCCTTTGAGCAACCATCCCCACCATCCTCTCCAGGACAGCCTCTTTTAACCAAATGTGCCTGCCACACCTCCTGTTTAACCTTTCACCTCTGTGTACCCCTCAAGTGTGAGCAGGAGATACAGTCTCGCAGGAATTAAAAAGAAGCTGTTAGGAGCCATACAACTCACAAAGGTAAAAATCTGCCACTGGAAAACATCAAAGGTTGACAAGGAAAAAGATAAAATTTTCACTTTGCAGAGATGGTCAAATAAAGACAGGACAGAGTCCACGTTAATATATATATATATATATTATTTTAAAGATTTATTTATTTATACATATAAGCCAGGGTACAGGCCAGAGGCGTGGGGAGGCGAGAGGGTTCACCAGAGACAGAGTGGGGAGCAGAACAGGCAGATCAGAAATACACTGCTGAGGGGAGCAGCGGGCGAGGCAGGAGAGGTCTGCCGCACCATGTGGGATTCTCCCTGGCTGGGCGTCAAACTCACATAGTGTGCTGCCGACAGCTCCACAGCACAGCGCTCAACCGCTGCGCCACCAGGGAGGCCCACCATGTTAATATATAAAAAGTGACTGAGAATCTGAACCCCAAACTGCATTTGAAAAAAAAGTCTCTCCGAAAGTACGCTGTCCTGAGGCCTAAGCACACTTCAGTCTGACATTCACAGAGGAAACAAGTAAACCATTTTTGTTTTTTTTTTATAATTAGTAATTAGAGTTCTATTGAACAGTGCAAAATGATTGATTTTGGGGGTAGCTTATGTAATTTTCGAAAAAAAACTAAAATGGTACATTGCATTACTGTCCACAATTAACAAGTGCCCCCTTCTCTGTACAAGGACTATTATATATCCCTATCCATGACCATGTGATGTTTTTGCAGAGAAATATACATTCAATAAATATATATATTACAATTTCTTTTGACCTTGAGTGCATATCCTAGGGGGGACTCTCACCTTTAGAGCAGTTTCACATTGGTATCAAAATGAAGATTTTACTCAGGAGAGTCTTTTAAAATTTCTCAGTATAATAATATAAAATAATGTGCTCTGGAAACTGTCGGAAAGCATGAAAATGCACCAGGTACAAGACAAGTTTCAGGAGCTGATGAAAGAATAAATTCCACTCTCTGGGGGCTTAGCACAACTTCTGCCCACAAGGGGAGCCCACTCGTGGGTTCAAAGGCTCCAGCACGCCAGCACGCCCACGTCAGTAGATTCACTCTTTTCTCCTCTTTCTCACTAGGGAACAACATATGCTTGGTACAGCCACATAAATCATTCAAAAGACTTACCCAAAGTCCCACCAATTGTAAATACTTTTTAATAACCAATATTCTTATATGTCTGACATCACAAAAGATTCAACAGAAGTCAGTGGAATGAGAACAGGGCCAGACGGTTCTCATGCTCTAAAATAGGCTTGTGCACCTGCGTTTTCAGCTTTGCATGAACAATTACTGTGTTCATGCGCAAACTCCCAAATTGGTGCATGGAAATAGAAAATCATACACACACGTCGAGCAGCTCCGGGCTCTGCTAAGCAATTTGCATGCAAAACTGTCATCAACACGTTCCTGTTTACTTTTTGCCCTTGTCAGAGAGGGGGGGTCTATGAGGCCTGGGGTGGGAGAGTTTAGGAGACATTTTGGCGCTCATCCTATAGAAGGAGCCCCTCATGGTGTCTGGGGTCTATGCACACAGTATGTCCCTCCCAGCTGCCTTCTCAAGCATCCAGTAGAAAGAGGAGAAAAACTGGA
Source organism: Scalopus aquaticus (assembly GCA_004024925.1). Lineage (NCBI taxonomy): Eukaryota > Metazoa > Chordata > Mammalia > Eulipotyphla > Talpidae > Scalopus > Scalopus aquaticus. Next base: position 121,631 of record PVIJ01003920.1, on the reverse strand, counting down.
GATCAAGAAGAATAATTAGGTGAGGGTACATGGCCCAGGGAGAATCTTCAGAACCACCAGAGAAGACATGTGGTTTTTAAAAAGTCTGTATTTACACCCAGCAAAATGCCATCCATTAGTGGTAATGGGCACAAGGAGGGAAAGATGGAGCTGAACCAGGCAAGAGAAAGGAATTTCCCAAGTTGCCAATGATCATTTATTGAAATGGACCACCAGGAAGTTTGGCTTTTGAGACTGTCCGTGAGCATCCGATAGGCATCTATGTGCTTTTAAGGCATCTCCGGGCTCTCTCTTCCATTTCCTTCCTCTCCACCTTCCTTATTTCTTCCCTCCTTTCCTTCCCCACCACATGCCTTGTGTGACTACTGAGTGTTCCAACTGTCTACTCTTGAACTGTCAACAACTTCATATGGAATAATGCCCTAATAATTGTGTATTGACTGCATGTTGAAATGATAATATTTTGACTATATGGGGTTAAATAAAATAGATGCTTAAAATTAATTTACCTATTTTCATTTCTTTAATGGGACTACTAGAAATTTTTAAATTATATCCATGGCTCACACTATATTTCTATGGGGGAGGTCGTTAGAGAGTGTTTTGTTTTAAGTAGACACTTTTTACTTCAGTCCAAAAAAAAAAAAAAAAAACCATGATTCCCGTCTCTACCTTTTTTGATACCAATTTAATTCCTTCCTAAGCATCAGTTAGCTGCAGCTGTAAGGTCAATCCTTTCTGTAAAATAAACCTACAATATCCAAGAATGGGGAAAAGCTGCCAAAATATTTACAGCGTGGGATCAAGTCAGTAACCTTTCCTTTACTAACTAGAGGGATAAATAGAACTTTCACTCCTTCACCTGTGTTGTTTCAGTCCCCGAGACCCTGCACCTCTAGTAACAGAATCACACCAGCATCTGAAGTGTTTACCTCTCTGGAACAACAGTGTTCTCAACCTCCTTCTGACCCTACTCCCATTAGCACATCGAAAACACCCTCCCGAGTCACACCTTTCCCTGACTGGGGGACTCTCCAGCAGAGACTTCGCTGTGAATCGCCCACTCTGGCCAATGTGGAAATCGCTGCCACAGGCAATCAGCCAGTCGGTTTCAACACCAAGATTATTCACATCAGAAATATCAATAGACAGTGGGTCTGTTTTGTTGAGTCCCTAGAAGTGCTTTGTACTGGATTTTCCAGCTGATTTATGTTTTATTCTCCTCCTCCTGCACTTAATAAACACATCCCATGTGTAATACTTTGACTTCACTGAGCTGTCTCCTTTCCTGTGCCTCCTTGCTTGGTTGCTTTGGGGGCGGAGAGCTATGGGGGCTTCATGGTAACCCATAAGTATGAATTGACTATGATCATCACTTTAAAATAATTGCAGTGTAGTCTGTCTCAATTCTAAATGATACAAATCCTATTAAGGCAAACCGATTATAAATCTGGAATGGAATTATAGGGTGAAGGCTGGTGATGCAGCACATCTGGTGCAGGCAGAGATGAGTGGTGTGCAGCAGGATTCCAGCTCTGGAGCCAGATTACCTGATCCAAATCTCAGAGACACCCCAAACTAACTGTATGACTTTGGATGAGATATAAACCCTTATGGGCCTCAACTCTGTCTGTCAGATAAAAGTGTTGTCTGGCTCACTGGGATGATGTGAGGATTGAGTGAGATGAGGTACACAAAGCACAAGAACTGGGCCTGGAACCTGTAATTCTCGTATATTCAGGACTGCTGAAATCAGTATGGTCAGTGTTATTATTATCGAGAGCCCTGATCACCTCCCAACTTAGTACTAAGCGTGACACAGCTTCACGTCCATTAGCAGATTCTTAGGTCCTGAAACCTCCCAGCGTTATAGCTATATTTATATATGACCTTAATTTCTTAGCCTAAGGCTGCATTTTTCCCCCTACAACTCTCTTTTAATTTTTATTCATTTCTGAATGTGAGCCAAAATGGGCCCAGAATATCAGGACTCAGAAACATAAATGAGGTCAAAGGCAGGTTGAGGATACTGCCCATGTGCTCTGTAGCAGACTCCACCAGAGACTTCTCTGACGCAGTTGGCCCTTGAAGAACATGGGCTTGAAATGGGTGGTTCCACTTACATTCGACTATTTTTCAGACCGGCAACCTGAAGCTATACAAGGGCCATGACCACCCGAGGATTTTGATGTACTCTGGGGTCCTGGATCCTCTTCCCCTCAGATATCAAGAAATGACTCCATTGTTGAGCTTATGAGGAGTCAGACTCCATGTGGCCGGGATGGGAGGAGTTGGTATTCCTGTCCCCTGTGTTGTTCAAGATTCAAATGTACTCACAGAACAGGGTGTGAGGAGGAAGGGGGGTGAAAGAGCGTCTGCCATGGGACTGAAGAAGCCTGGAGAGCTGAACAGGTAACTCTCTTGTCACATCCAGGCACATATTGGTGGTGGCCGTAGAAAGGAAAGACAGGCAGGTTGGAGACCTGAGGCCTCCACTTCCCAGGGTTCAAGATGCCCCTCCCAGAGCCCTTCCACTGCACCATGATGCTACATGACCTGAACTCCATCCACAGCCTGTTCAGGTTAACATTTACCATATGTGGGCTGCCTGAGTGACTTCCACAAGCAGTATCATTGAACAACACCAGGTAGATAGCGAGCTGTCTCTTCTGCTCCAGAGATGGGACAGTTACTCTTAACCCAGGATTAGAACAGCAAGTTCAACAAATGCTAAAAACGAAAAAAGCAAAAAACACAGACATTGTATCTGTTCCACATCAACCAGAGAAGGTGCTCTTTTGCTTTCTCTTAGGAGACATTATTTTCAAATATTTATTTCTGCTTTTATCCCCATAAGAAAACAAAGCCAAACAAATAGCTAGGAGATGAAAAAGAGAAATGATAAGAACAGCTAGTAGGCCTGGTGTGCGTGGACCACAATAGATGGTGATGATGACAAAGGGTTTCTATGACACTGGAGAGGGAGCGTTATGTAGGCCCTTGGGTATAGGGTCTGCAGTTCAGAAGAAGATCTCTGAGTTAGAGGAACAAACCTGAGAATCATCTACCTGAGCATAAATGCTCACTGGGACCATGGGCCTGGATACATTTTCACTATGAAAGAACATGCAAAAAGAAGCACAGGCCTCCAACTGAGCAGTACTAAGCCCTGGACACTGAGTGGCCAAGTCAAGATGGACAGACCTGCCAAGTGGGCAGAGAAGCACCCAAGGGGGGAGGGGAGTGTTGTGAGAGAAGCCAAGCAGAGGAGAGCAGCAGAAAGTCTCCAAAGTAACCTCCTCATACCCAGTGCACTAGATTAACTAAAGCCCTTCATGCCTCCAGGATATGAGGTGCACCCCCTATCCCATGCAGGATCCCAAGGCAGCAGGGTGCTCTCTACGAGACTCATGACTTTCTGCTTCCACAATCAGGTCATAGGCTGAAGAAAAGCTAGCTGGACATAGTCCCAAAACCGCAGGTGCCAGCTGTACCCCCCAGAGAGTACATAAATGGAAATAAGAGTGGTGAACAAGGGTGTCTTCTAAGAAACCAAAGGTTCTACAAGAGAGAGTGGCTGGAAGCAACACCCATCCAGGAGGATGAGGGAGAGGAAATAATGAAAGCCCAAGGGAAAGGAAATGGTTAAATGCACAGTGTTACACTCAGATGGCCTGGAGAGCATCGAAAGTCTCCCTCCATCTTAAAAAATTTTAAATGAAAAGTTTAGATGGTGTGTTATAGGTTGATGCAAAAAGATGATGCAGATATTTAATCAGTAAAAACAATACCAAAGACCACAGCTCTACAGCTAAAATGATAGGCGAATGAATGTACATTTGTGTGCTTCATGCTAAATAAAATATTTACAATGTAGATATGTCTACACACTTTACATATACTTTTTTTTGAGCAAGTGCCCGTTTAAGTTTTTTGATTTACTGACCAATTATGGTCTCAAATGTGACAACAAGGGAGTGGTCAGCGTTCCCGGAGAGTTCAGTAATGAGGAGTGGAAAAAATGCCTGGGATTACAGCTAGGCGTGTGTGAGTGGAGAAATGTAATGAAGTCAGACTGGACAGGAGTCAAGTTAGCTGACAACTTCGTTACCGGAACTTCCTCACCCATCATACGCTTCTTCACTGAGTGTTTTAGCATTTAAATACTGGTTTATAATCTACATTTCCAAGAATCACTGTTTCAAAATATCTTTAAAGACACTTAAAGAATCTTTAAAGAAGATGATGAGGATGACAGAAGTATTATAGAACTAATCATCCTTTAATTTTCAACACTCCTTGAACTATGTACTATTATTATCTCCATTTTAAAGATGTGGAAACACTCAGAGAGCTTGAGTAACTTTCCTAAGTTTGCAAAGCCTGTAAGTGGGGGACCTAAGATTCAAACTCAAGCATTCAGAGCCTATGCTCTTACCTTCTACACTGTCAGGCCCCTTTAATTACTGAAATAATCCCTCTTAAAGATTGTCAAATGATGTCCACAGGGATGAAACATCTCCAGACACCCAGCTAGCACCAGAATTGGGACTACTCAAGACCCAGACTCTCAATTCAGTGCTCATCTCACCATGCCACAATGGGATACTATTTAACCATAGGAGAGAGGAAAAGTTGACATTCATAGCAAAATGGAAGGAGTCTGAGAGAATTATGTGTAGTAAAGCAGGATCCAAACAAAATGACTCCTGGAAACCACGACTCACTGTCCTCTGGTTCGGCCGTGTGCCTCCCCGGCTCTGTGTTTCATTTAGGCTCCATCTGTAGCCAACTGCTTTGATCAGTATTTTCTTGAAAGACTGATCACAGCAAGGCAAACAAAGCCTTTCTTAAAAACATAACGTTTATTTCTTCAATGAAGTCCTATCATGATCGTGTTTGGATAAAAAAATACAGCATGAATGTGTGTAACATGTTTACTGCATAAACGTCTATCCTGGAAGAACCAGAACAAGAATAGCTACACAGTGGTTATAAATAGCCACCAGAGACCAGACTTGCTTAATTTCAGGCTATGACAAGAAAATAAAGCAATGGTTTAAAAACAAATCCAATTTTCAAGTTGAAATTTTAGTAGTGCAATTCAAAGACATTTATAAAGCCAGGGCCAATGGAATTCAGGGGAGAAGATGCAAACAACATGCAGTCGACCTTCTCCTTGACCCTGGGCTTCCTGCCCATGGGGCAGAGGTCAAAGGCCAAAGCCAGAAGGCTATCAGGGTGTCATAGTAGACCCCTACAAAAAGTATGAACAAAAAGTATGGCCAGTGTGAGCTACTCCTGGTAGAAAACAAAGTTTCCTCATTCACTCATGCTTTCCAGTGGGAATCACTGATGATGCTTTTTTTAAAAAACCTATGTGGATATATTCCTGTAGGCTCCAGACATGGTAGGGATTGCAAGACTAGTCTCAACAATTCATGGTTCACTCTCTGAGTGTGACCTTGCCTATAACCCCACATTACTAATCCAATAGGTGAAAAGTGATCCTGTTGCTTTATTCTGAACTTCTAAAATTAGTTATGAGGTGAGAATCCTTTTATAGAGTACATATACCATTAAATATTTCTTACTCTACAGCTAAGATTCCTGTTACCCAGATTTCTATAACCCAGTTTAACTATTTAAGGATTTGTGGTAAGATTTTTCTGAGAGATGGGTCTTAGTCCTTTGTTACACCTATTACAATTTCTCTGTCTTTTCAGTACATAAAGTTTTTTTCACATCAGACCTTTTTATTGAACTGGTATAATTTTTCCCACCATCATCTCCTATAACCCTTTGACCCTTTCCCCCTCACTTTCTCCTCTTAATCTTAGAAACCTCATTTCACTTATTAATGTCTGCTAGTTTTTTAAAAAGTATTTAGCTTTGTCAAATAATCTGGTATATGGACGTCTTATATTTTGTCACGCTGGCTTGCTTTACTACACATAATTCCCTCAAACTCATTTTGCTATAAATGTCAACATCTCATCTCTCCCTGTGGTTGAACAGTATTCTGCTGTGTGCATAAACCACATCTTCTTAATCACATCCTCCCTCAGTGGGCAGTTAAGTTGCTTCCATTCCCAGCTATTGTAAATAATGCTGCAATACACAGAGCACACAATTTTTGGAACTCACAGTCTCATATTCTTTGTCTACATCACCACAAAAGAGACTGCTGGGTCATAGGGTATTTCCATTTTTAGCTATATCAGTTTATCTTGCCACCAACAGGGTGCAAGGGTTCCTCTTTCTCCCCATCCTTTCCAGCACTTCTTGTTGGGGATCTTTTTAATAAGTGCCTTTCTCACGGTGTGAGATGATATCTCATTGTGGTTTTGGTCTGCACCTACCTTATGATAGGGATGATGAATATTTTTCCAGGTGTTTATAAAGTGTTTAAATTGTATGTGGTCAAAACTTGAAAAACATTAAGACTTCTAGTTTACACAGTACACTAGGAAAAGAGGGGCCTAATGTCTTTTCTTTTAAGGCCCCCCACCACAGTTAAGGGGGGGTGCCACTGATCCCTAAGATAATCTCATGCTTTGAACTAGATTTCCAACTGCGGTGATAGTTTGTGCTTGGCCTCCACATGGTCCTAAGGAGCTACCTTTGCCCAAGAGCAAAGGTCCAGGAACAGAGCATCTGTCTGAGTAGTGCCAATAGGCCCAAAAGCAAGAAAGGACCTCCTTTCCCCTGAAGCTATTGCGATACCTTACTTTTTCCCATTGTATTCAAGTTTAGATCATAGATTCCTTGTGTTCTTGCCTAATATTATATTTTTGTTGGCAATTCAAAACACATGCTGTTGAAACTTAAGAGTTGGAAAAGGAACCACATTTTACAGAAGGGGATACTAAGGCTCCTCCCCTCCTGGACCATACTGTGTGCTGGAGAGAATCACAATACAGAGTCGTGGTCCCCAGTATCAAAAAGGCCACCTCGTCCAGGATCCTTTGGTTCCCACTCAAAATGACCTAGGAAGAATTACAAACCCAGACCCCATCTCATTCCCTCCACAGCTCCAACCCCATGTCCTTCCCGACCATTCCATGTGCCCACTCTGCTAAGTCTCCCCCTCTTGACTCCAGATGCTCATCTGCAGTGGGCTCAGAAAAGTCTCCAGCTGCAAACCCACAAGCCATCAAAATCTAATATGGCTGAAACAAAGCCTGGCCCTCTTTCTAACACCTGTGCCACCTGCTGCGCTTCCTTGTGGTTTAGACCATCACAACCAAGAGCGCCCCAAGCCCTCAGCCTACACCCTCCTTCTGCAACAGAGGCAGCACCATGTGAGGGAGAGGTACCTGCTCCCTGCCTCCAGGTGCACACAGCAGCCTTGGACTAGCCCCTGGGAGCTATGGGTGAGCTGAGCGGCCAGGTGAAGCTCTGTAACATGGAGGGCGGTGGGCTGAAGTGAGGCGCACGGAGCAGAAGGGCAGGCTTGCTTCTCGGCTTGGACTTGGACCAGAGACTTGGATGACTTGGAAGAGATGTGGGTGTGAAACGTGGGAGGCTGACAATGGCAGCCATTATCTTGATTTGTACTTTGATTTTGCTTTTTCTCCCAGACTTGCTTGGCCCCTTTGGCCCCTTCCTATGGCTCCCCTCCAGAAGGTGCCTTAGACTTACGGCAAGATGTCAGGACTCTGTGGCCCCACTCTGGACTGACCCTTTTTAGCTGGGTATTTGCCCCTGAGGGGATGGGTGACTTTGAGTGTTGCACTGGGAAACTATCACCCTTTCTTCTCTTCTCTCTCTATGCACATTTCATCGTATCAAAGTTCTTTTACACCAAAGAATGCTTTGTCTTTGAGCATCCAGGTGGCCAGACCAGAGTGTGCAAGTTTGGGGGCCCTCGGGTACCCCTCCCTGTTCCAGGTAGGCAGGGACTTGTCATGCTCATTTTGGCTTCATCACCACTAACTCCACTGTATCAATACATACTTAGCAAAGGAATATATGATTAAAAATAAGGCTAAGCAAGTACAGAGGCATCTCTTTGTCTACTTAGTTGCCTCCCAACAGGATCTTTGGCTCCTGCAAAGAAATGGCAGTGGGCAAGCTCCTGCAGCCACAGGCTCTGTCTAGCTGTGCCTGTGAGGGTCCCCTCCAGGCCAGTGGGCCCCCTTCACTGTGTCGTTTGGACATTGCTGGGATTAGGAAGCAGTTGCAGAAACATCCACATGGAACTTTCCAGGTTTGTTTAGGAAGTGCATGTTTGTGTGGAAAATGTGCTCTGTGGTGATTTTAACAATCCCTGGGAGAACAACGTTATTTTTAGGGGGTGGGGACACCGAAGAGGTCTCTTGGCAAATTAACACAATTTGTTCACCTCAGCCTGAGTATGTGACAATCCTCACACTAGCCAGTTGTTTTCAAATCCCCTGGGATGAGAGCCATAAACAGGTTGGGGGCAGGAGAACAAAAGCCTCAGGATGACAAAAGTGCAAATTAACCAGGCGAGGACAGAGTGTTGACAGACAGACACCAAGAAAGCCGCCAAATGTAAGGACTAGGAAGATTCTGAAGAAGGCACATTTGATCCAAGAGTTTGATGAGGTGGGAACATTGACACCAGTCATTTATGGTCCCAAAAGCCCTGTATGTCAGGTTGAGGAAGGAGGAGTCCACTATCCGCTGTGCTCAAAGGAGCAGTGACACTGAAAACCCAGAACCCAGAGAGGGGAGCTCTGCTCTGAGCTCACCCGCCAGCTCTCAGATAATCAACTAATAGAGTCAAAATAATCTAATCACGAAGTAATAAATGCATATGGCAGAAACGCAACGGATATCCTTTTCAACAGAATTATACATCAGCTGTTCTGTCAAGATGATAATGAAACATCAGACAATCTGTGAGAACCCCAAGCCAAGAGGAGAGAGGCAAATTGGGCTCCTACATTCCTCATGGAAATTAGAAGATTCTAAACTAATCAATTAGCTCCACATCTCCCACTACCTCCACCCCATCTCTGCATTATCATTCCTCTTCATGAAATTTCTTGGGATACCACTTACTATGCTGTCATCATGGATAGCAAATGAAAATCAAGTCCTCTGCTGAACACGAGAAAAACTTTCCATTGTAACAGGAGAGGAGCTGATTAAGGGCACTTAATCTGTGAACAACTAATTCTTAAAACCTCGAAGCAGAGTGGATGAAATGTCAGGAAGGAGGCATGAATGCAGCTCAGTTTTGATCACACAGAAAAATGGATTCTGGTACCCAGCAGGCTGCCTTATTAACAATTACAGTAATAAGGGCTGCTCTTTCCAAAATAATGCTCCGCAAGTTAGCCTGAAGACCCGAACTTTGCAAAATCAAGGTAAAAAGAATAGGAAATAAGTTGCTCAGGGCTCTGGGGATTGCCCCAAAAGATGCCAAGTAGCTCCAAGAGGAGAATGGCTTATATTGCAAAGGGAAATTTTACCCCATCCAACTTCCTAGACATTGGCAGGAATTGCAAACTCAGGTATATTTGGAATAAATTTATTATAAAAAGATAGTAAAGATAAGGACCAAACTGAAAAAAAGTAGTCTCAGCATCACTCTTTACTCTTAAAAATTGTGGAGGATTCTCTTAGAGCTCTTGTTTATGTGGGTTGTATCTACTGATATTTATTATGCCAGCAAACTTAAAACCAAGGCACTTTTGAAAGAAGAATAACCAAGCCCACATTCATTAGAGCTGATGCCATCCACACCACGTGGCCTCTGGAAAACCCCACTGTGTCCTCGGGAGCAAATCAAAGTGAAAACAGCCAATACAGACCTAAGTAGTATTTTGAAAATAGTTTTGCTCTTAGGAACTCCCCAGGGTCCCCCAGACCACACTCTGAGAAATGCTGGGCCAGAGTCATGTCTGAGAGACAAAGAGATGTCTTTGAGATGGGAACAGTCTCAAGAACCACTCGTATCATATAAACAAAACACCCTGTGTATTATGTGTCAGCAAAGAGTTTACGAAATGACTGATAACCAGCCCTATAAGAACTTCAGTGAGTATATGTGGAACTTTCTGGTAGATGGCAGGAAACTGACTCTTTAATCTTTTATGATTCACCACATTTTTTATGGTCTCCACTAGTACAGATGCCTTATTTCTTCTATGCAGGGTTGTGCAATGTCTCCATGGCTGGATAAATAGTCCCTTCAATAAAGTGCATGTTTGCAGACCGCCCACAGGGGGTGGTTTAGCTTAGTGGTCAGGGGTACAGGCTTTGGAGCTAGACTTCCAGGGTTCACATCCTGGCTTGACCACTGGACAGGTGAAATGGGATGGGTTATGAATCTCTGAGTGCTTCTGTTTCTCCAAGGATAGACAAGGACAACAGCAGCATTTACCTGCTAGGATCTCTATAGATATGAAAAGGTTTAGCTGTCTAAGATACAGCAAGTACTCAAAAATGCCAATTATTACACCTTCCTTTATGATATACAAGGTGCCTTGAGAGTGTCAAGGCAGCTTCAAGCTCAAACTTCAGAAGTGTAAGCACTCCAAACTTACTTCCCCCCCCCCAAAGCCCACTATTTAGTTCTATGAATTTTAAATAACAAAATTTGAATTTTTTGTTTCAGTCCCTCTGATTAAAAATGATAAAGCCACCTGAAACTAAAATTAAACAGTTAATCTCACAGTGGTGTAGGGAATGAGCTGAACATACAAATAATTCTTTGAAAAAAATTTTTACCATGAAGACGCAATGCAGTAGACATTTGATGAACACCTACCATGTGCCAGCCTTATTCCAAGTGCCAGGGAGATAAAAAGAAACCAGGCAAGGTAGTTGGCTAAAATAGGAACTTCCAGTGGGTGGGACAGGCACAAAAATTGACAGAGTAGTGTCCTATTCTCCCATCAAAGTCTAGTCATGCTCAGGACCTGGGCCTCAGGCAGGAGGGTCTTTAGCTCAGGAGGGAATGAAAAAGTATTGTCCTCACTAACATTTGGGAAATTTCCACACACACACCCCGCCTCCAAAATAATCATTCTGTTGACCCACGAGAAGTCCTCTTCCCTACAGCTTTCTGTTACACCAGTTCTTCAAAAACAGATCTTCATGAGGTTCTTCTGTCTTTGATAATCATAAACTGACCTTCCAACACCTATAATGACAAGCACATTACAGCCCCTACAGTCTATTTACATACCAAGCCTTTATTTAGATGTCAAATTCCAGCAACTAAAATCTAAAGATATACACAAAACAACAAAAACCATGAAGAAGCCAAAATCACTCTCAAATCATGGCTACTTTCTACTTTCTACTGCATTTAGTCCCTTGGAGGGTCTCTCCAGCCAAAGTGGAAATTTTTTGCACAATGGAGTGAGTTTGTTCACTTAATTTTTACTCTCAGCAGACTGTGAGTAAAAAATCTGACGAGTAAACTGAAATTAGGATGCTTAGTTGAATTCTCTAAAGTCGTAGTAATGTACGATTTGGTTTTTATGGAACAAATTCAGGTTTAACAGAATCAGAAAGAAGTTATCAGTCACAAAGCATTCCTGACATCTAAACTCTTACATATGTAAAAATAAAAATCAGACTCAAGTCTACACTGAAAATTTTCTTTAAATCCTTCTTAGAAATTCCTGCCCCAATAATTATGATCATGATATAGAAAAAAGATGACAAATGAATGTATTAGCAATAAATGGTGGCCTTGATTTGTATCTATGCTATATAGAAAAAAGTAAACTCTAAGATTTGTACATATTTAATAGGTTTTGAAAGAGGTTTATCATTTTCCGATTCCATAACTTTAAGCTATTTGACATTTACAAACTAAAATGGAAAACTAAGAAAATTAAATGTGATCTTTTTCTTCTCAGGTAACCAAAGCCAAGATGTTTTTGAGCATGGATTTTTCAAATGATTGGCTCATTTCACCACCGTGTGTGGACACAGCTTTGGTCTGAATTTTGATGAGTTATAGGAGATCCAGAAACCGCACATGAATATTATATACAAATCAGATAATGTAGTATATAAAACATACGCTGCAGAAGAAGTAGATTCTATGGATAATCCGGGCCCTGCAAAACATGAGAAATATCTCATTTTCTCTTTTTCCCATGTGATTTCTATCTACTCTGTGCTACTTTGATATTGGTACAATTATTGGAGGCTGGCGGGATGAACTGCACATGGAGAGATTTTATATTAACTATATTTGGTTTTCATTTGAGGAACAAATTCCTGTTCTCTTTTTTTTCCCTGAGGCCCCATCAGTTTATAAATAAACATATAAGCCAGAGAAGAGACTTTGAGAGGTACAGGTGGACCTTTCATCTGAATGTGCTCAGCCCAGTTCTGTGTGTACAGCCCCTCATACTCTTCAGACCACATCTGGGCAGGCAAACAGAGGCAGGAAATAGGATAATCGGTTCAGTGATATCAACTGCCAACAGCACTGGCCAAGGTGAACGCCCCCCATTTCAATCAGAGGTTGGATGGGGAGTCCATATTTTTTAGCCTGAATTTCTGCCCAGTTTCTCCTTTCTATTTGTCTAGGGGAGAAAGAGCTGCTTAGAGGTCAGTTAATAATGAAATAGCTACTCAGAAGTCACACAAATAATGAATGTGAGAGGCTTGTGAGCAGACATCACTTGGGCCTCATATTCCAAACCAAAATTCAGGATGGAAGGTCTAAAACCAGAAAGACTATCTTAGAACCAGATGGCTTTAGAATATCCGAGACATGTGCCACCGTAGCTATGATGTGGCCCCCCCTTCCACCCCAGAATCTCTTATGCTTCATAAAACAGCCCCTAATCCTGAAAGGCCAGACTTCTTTAACAAAATGACAGACACAGAGGCTGGGCTCCCACATAAAATGGAGAGGTCTCAGAACACATTATTCCGTCATTTGGGAAAGAGAGGTGGAAGGTCCCCTGGGCCCTGGAGGAAGTGCAGCGTCAGTAACAACATGGGCCAGTGCCAGGGAGAGGAGCATCACTGAAATATCTGTGGCCCAACAGTCAAACCACAACAGGGACCCCATTGGGCGAGGTTTAGGAAGAAGCTAATGAGTTGAACCTAATTTTCCTTTGACCATCTTTGACAAGGAGTAAGTTCTGCTATAATGAGCTTCCTGGAAGATTTAAATCCAGACATTATGGTTGGGCTCAATGAAAGAAACCTCTTGTAAAGGGGAGCCAATCCCCTCAAATAAACTCTAGGGTGGTTTGCCTTGGAGGCAAGTATTTCTTTAAATCTCTTCCCATGAATTATAAGCAATCATACATTTTAAAATATTCCCTATATATTCCCATAAACACACACGCGCACACACGTATGTACGTGTGTGTATATATATGTATACACACACATATATAAACACACACATATACACTCACACAAATATATATATATTTTCACTAGGAACTCAAGCTCAGTACCCAAGATTTGTCTGTAATAATCTAACATGCTATAACCCAATGGCCAGGCCACAGACAATAGCAGAAGCTTCAAGAGAAAGAATAGAGCCCTTTCAGCCAATTATACAATTATACAATATGACCATGTTTACATTATCAAAGGGAAGCAGACCCAATTACCTAGCTACTTCAAATTAATAACCCCATTTGCCTCAATTATCTGGTAGGCTGGGTCTAAATAACCTGAGTAATTACCTCAACTCACTTAGATGGTATAGATGTGGCCTGTGAGTCCAGAAGTAATTTTTCCTTCCAGAACACTACCACCATCAGCAAATATCAAAATGTATAAGAGGCAACTCTCATCAGCTGCGACTATAAGCAGGATCAGCTAATTTGCTCCATTATCTGGTGTATAAAAATTTGTTATACTCTTAGTAATCCAGGTTTGAAGGTTTTTATTTCCTGACAAGAACGCACAGGACTATAAAATCTTTGAGGAAGAAAGTACCATCCATGGCTGGAGGTCTAAGGTCAGCTACCAGCATCAGTCCAGCTGGAAATCCAGCTTACTGACTCCCAGCAGTTGAGGGAAGGCGTTCCAAAGCCCGAATGGTTGGTTCAAATCCTGGCTCAACCATCTGACCTTGCAAATACTTACCTCTATGAAGATCTGACTCTTCATCTGTACAAAGATGGTAGTGATGTACCACCTTACAGAGCTGGTGCCAGAACTTAGTGAGATAATGCAGGTGATACATTCGCTCAGTTCATGGCAAGAACCAGCACTTCTATGTCCTTAACATTATCATGACAACATCATCACCCTTCCTGGGCTCAGTGGTGGACCCTCGAAAGTTATGTCCACATCCTAGGCCCCTGAACCTGTGAATATTCCCTCACAAGGCAAAGGAGGTGATTAAGTGAAGGAGTACTTTATCCTGGATGATGCAGGTCAACCTGATCACACAGCCTTTAAAGAGACAGGGAGAGGGGGTTTTGAGACAGACACACAGAAGAGAACACACACCCAGAGCAGAAGGCAGTGCAAAGACAGAGCACAGAAAGATGCAGCTGTAGGCAAGGAACGCAGACAGCCACCGGAAGCTAGAAGAGGTAAGAAATTCTCTCCCTAGAGCCTCTGGCAGGAGTGTGGTCTGGCTGACACCCTGATTTCAGACTTCTGGCCTCCAGAACTGCCAGGGAATCATTCCTGTTGCTTTATACTATTAGATTTCGGGTAGTTTGTTAACAGTTGCAGCAGAAACCAAGACACCATCTTAACGGATACAGTTCTTGCTTGTCCCTTAAACTGTGCCTTGATGATGTTAACAAAGACAAAGACATGGTCAAAGGGAAGGAGACTGTCTAGAGAGGAAATCTTACTGTGTTTGAGGGTCCACACGCCCTCAATTTTATCTCTGCAGTCCAGTCTCATTAGACCATCGAAAGCTCTGCTGGTTTCTCCTTTCCAGACCAGCAATCCCTCCCTTGAACAGAGTCTGGATTTCATTTTCTCACCAGCACTCAGAGTCAGAAATACCCCAGGCACAAAGCAGCCGCAGGCCATCAGCTCGCCTCCTCAAGGTTTTCTTCTGTCCCAACATCTCAGTCCTCCCACCAATCCTCATTGGTTCAACATGTCTCTCATGCTTTCACACAAATGACTCTTCTGCCATCATTATTTTACATGGTTTTTCTTGCTCTTTGGAATCATTAGTTTGTCTCAAACAATTCAATCTTACCCAGAAGCAGAAATCCTTCCTCTATATTTTTCAAAGTGCTTTCACTACAATATTTAACTTTCCCCTTATAAGCCTATGGGGAAAAGCAGCACAGTATTTATTACTTGATGGATTAACACTCAAGTATTAGTTTTAGACCAGGGATGGGCAAATTATGGCCTACAGGCCAAGTGCAGCCTACTGCCTATTTCTGTAAATTTTCATCAGAAAATTTTTATGAATACAGTCACACCTATTCTCTTATATATTGTCTAGGGCTGTTTTTATATTACAATGGTACAACTGAGTAGTTGAGAGACAGCCCAAAATAGCCACTAGCTTTCCCTTCACAGAAAGTTTGCCAGCTCCTCTTTGGTATGAGGAAACTGAGGCCCAGACACATTTAGTGATTTGCAAGTTAGCTTTAGTGAGAAGACTGGCTCTCAGGTCACCTGCTTCGTATTCCAGGTACCTCTCCACTATTATAATTTGCTTCCTAGCCCAATGATTTATTACAACCCTTTTTTAACATTAATACAACAAGAAGAGAGGTTTTGAACCAGACTTGAACCAGGACTTGAACTAGACAGTCCTCGTAAGAAAAAAGGAAGCGTCCAAGGCAAATACAATTAAGGGCCCTTCTATCTCTGGAATATTTGGGAATTTCAGCAGTCACCTTGGAAATCTGCTCAAAGAAAGAAGACAAGTATTCAAGGATGCTTGGAAGTAAGAAAGTCCTAATATTTCACAGGGCTTTGTTGATGTTCAGAAAATGAACATTAAAGCACAACAATGAAAAGAACCCTGAACAATGTGTTCAATTTTTAGCCATTTGATGGCTGAAAACTTTCATGGAGACAGTTCCTTGAGCTGGAGGTTGACAACAGAGGATGGCAGCTCAGAGGGACAGGGAAACACACACACACACACACACACACACACGCGCGCGCACACACACACACACATGTACACATGCACATATGTACACATGCACATACAGCACACACAGACACAATTAAACCAAACAGTTTTTAAAAGTTCATACAGTTCCAAATTTAATAGCTACTTAAAAGGATCTCTTCCTTTTCTCCTCCTATGCTTAATACAAGTGCATGGTAATTTGTTTCTTTCTATTTTTTTTTATTACTTTTTTTTAGAGAAACACATGATTTTTTTTAAAGATTTATTTATTTATGCATACAAGCTGGGGTACAGGCCAGAGGCTTGTGGCGGTGAGAGGTTCACCAAAGACAGAGTGGAGAGCATCACAGGCAGATCGATGGAAATACACTGCTGAGGGGAGCAGCAGGCTAGGCAGGAGAGGTCTGCTGTGCCATGTGAGATCTCCCCGGCTGGGCGTCGAACTCGCACCGCTGCTGCCAACAGCTCCACAGCGCAGCACTTAACTGCTGCACCACCAGGGAGGCCCAATTTGCTTCTTTTTAATAAAACTGTCAATAGCACCCTTGTCAACATGGAGGCTAAAATTTCAGAATCATGAAATCACCAAAACTGTCACATACACACACGATAAAGACATGTTGGGGCAGCTCATCTTTCTATATACACCACCATCATCAATTCACTACAACATGAAATAAGGCTGAGCAGGGCTGGCTCCCCCATGCTAACTATGGTGCCCCATTTTCCCAGCGAAAATGGGTTTGTGGCAGGAGTGAGCCAAGCAAGCATGGAGGAGAATGCAACACCTGCAAGAGGCGAGGAAAACAAACATGGGGGAGGCAGGCTCCCCAGGCCACCCCGACAGGTTCCCAAAGCTGCTTCTCCCCAGGCTTTGAGTTGTTCAGGGACAGAAAGGCAAAAGCCAAGCGTAGCCCCCATTTCCACATGAGCCACTTCAATGTCCACCCCCTCCCTGTCATTCATGCTCTAAATCCCTTCATTGCTCTCCCATGCCCATTTTTAGAGACCAATCCCCAGAAAGCAGCACACTCGACACTCCACATCCTGTGTGTCTCCCCTGACTCTCTTTTCTGCCACTCTGTGCCTTGCCTGCTCTGTTCTGGCACCGGAACACTCCTCCAAATTGTGCCAGCCTACGACCTCAATTGGCAGAGGAGTGATGCTCCACTTGAGGCCACATTTCTACTTCAGAATTTAACATGGAAAAGGTCACAATGTTTTTTTACCTTAAAGATGCAATACCTATAAAATTGCTATAGTTATTTCTTACAATAGTAAAAATATTGCAAAAATTACTGAATTATAAAGGTAGAAGGGACTGTCTACTCCAAATTTCCCACCTGACACCTGTGAAGAAAGGCAGCAGATTCTCTCTGCTCACAGATAAACACCACAAAGAAGGTAGTTTCCAGGGAACCATTCCATCCCTCTCGTCTCAGCTTGACCTCAAGTCTGTATGTGTTTTTCAAATAAAACACCAACCTCTCTCAGCAACGACCCTCTTCATAGTTAGGAGTTTCTTCCACCTTGTTATCTAAGAACTTCAGAAACATCCCTTGTCTGTCAAAAAATAATTCAAGCTCCAAAAGCAGGGGTTACACTGAGGTAAATAAGTGTGTACACCCACACACATACATGCCCCTCACAGCTGAAAACATGAATGGCATTTATAAAACACAATACTATGAAACTCAGAAACAAGTCTCTGAGCCCAAGGAACTTAAGCTGTAGTTGAGGAATTAACATCACAAAAGTACATGAAATCTATCCCATGACACATGACAGCTTAAATGGATAGCTCAACTACCAAACAAACTTTGTCAAAGAGAGGATGGTCAAAACTCCTCAATATGTCAAAAGCTTTAAAAATTGGTAAGCGAAAAACATGTATCCCAAAAGAAAATATTTTGAAGATTAATAAAAACCACCTACTTATTTTTTCAAGCAGACAAATGATGAGAAGCCAGATAAAAATGGAGTTCATCCTGCCTGGTCAGAGGGAGTAGAAAGGCTCAGAAGAACAAGGATTTCTGTGGCCAACTGGAGGTAGATGAATCACTAGCACATTTTGCTTTTCTGAAGGCCATCTCAGAAAAAGGCCTTATCCTCCTTTGCATGATAAATTCTCTCAGGATACAGTGAGTTCAGCAAGTTTGGAGTGAATAAATAAAAGATACCTCTGTTCTTACTACAACCACTATACAGCAGGCCCACTCACTGACATATGGATCTAAAAACTGGCCCAAATCAGTCCCTCTCATCCCTCTAGGTGCATGCGCTCTTTCCATTAAGAGGTAGAGTTTACTCCCCGCCACCCGCCTGAATCTGCCCTGGTCTTGGTGACTTATAACAAAAGTGACCCCATGCCATTTCCAGGCCTAAGCTTAGAAACATGGCAGCTTCCATGTTAACACTTCTGGGGATCAAGGTCAAGTCAGACTACTGAGACATGAGATGCATGGGCAGAGTGAGGCCACAGGGACCAGCACAAAGATGCTTGGCCAACAGCCAGTGTCAATGGCAGACATGTGAGTGGAGCCACTGGGGTGTTCCAGCCAAGCTCCCAGCTGGCACCACATGGGGCAGAAGAATGGCCCTCCTGAGCCCCATCAATCGACAGCCTCTAGAGAAACTGCAGAGCAGTTGGTAACACAGTAAAAGAGAACCAAAGCTTATGTATTTAGTTCTCTCTAGAGTGTGAATGTCTAACCAGGTTAAAACATAGTAATGACCTCAGAGAAAGGGATGGAGAGTAAGATCTGCAGCTCAGTTCTTAGCTGGTGGGTGTGGAGATTATGTTAACAGCCGCACTAAGGCATGTGGTAGGATACACAAAACAAGGAGCAGGGGGAGAGAGGTTCAGGAAGAAGGAGGTCCCCATATTCCACTCCTGAGCTAAAGATCCAGAACAGGGAACCATGGCAAGAATGTGACCAAGGGATGAACAGAAAACCGGTGGAAAGAAGAATCAAGTGAATAGAATGTCACTGGAAATAGCAAGTGGGAAACAATGAGAAATTACAGCATATTGATCTTTCAACTTTAGGGAACAAAGATTGAAAGGTCAGTAATGCCTCACTCATGCAGAGGCCGTGCAGTCCCCAAACTCAGCCATCCAGCACACAGGTGAGCTCAGGTGCTGCAGTGGCTGACCACATCCGTCACAGGAAATGCCACCTCCTCCCTCACAGGACCTCCATGCGGGGCTGGCCCCTGCTACCCACACGTCATTGCCAAGTCTTTTGCCCAGACACCCTGATTCCTTCCTGTACCTCAACACACCAGCCACATTTCACCTAGGATAGGCTTCTGTCAGAGAAGGGGGTCAGGCCTGCACCTCAAGAATACCCAGGGCTAAGGGTGGGGCAGAGAAAAGCACAAAGGTGAGTTATTGAGAAATACAAACAGCACAAAGTCACAGAAGGGAAGCTGGAAATTCAAAACACTCCTAACAGCTTATGAACATCAAAACCTACAGGAGGTAAAAGCAAATGGAAACAAGCTCAGATGAAGAAGGAAAGAAGAAGGGATGGAGCTTGCTGTCCGCAGCAAGCAGCACTGGCAGCTGGTGCAGGGATCCACAAAAGGAAGTTGTCATGCCTTTGTCCTCCCACACCACCAGCCCACCTGTCAGCAACACCCAACACCTGGCTGGTTCCCATTTGTGGGAGAAGGCTGGGAGAAGCAGGTTGACTCATACTAACCTCAAATGAATTTCTTAGCCAACTTGTCCATTCATTCTCATCATCTTTTCTTCATAAATCAAGCCTGCCAGACTCAGAGACACGAGCGTTCAGGAAGTGCTTACTCAAAACACAGGAACAGCGATACAAAGACTACAGACCCCAGAACCGTGACAGGACGAGAGATATTGGTATTCCACAGTTGGCGATGCCTCACCACACTTTTCACTTTCTAGATATTCTGTTGGCTTAATTTATGTGGCTCATACCTCATTCCCTTTCAGGCGACA
This sequence comes from Scalopus aquaticus, assembly GCA_004024925.1. NCBI lineage: Eukaryota > Metazoa > Chordata > Mammalia > Eulipotyphla > Talpidae > Scalopus > Scalopus aquaticus. The sequence goes on along the minus strand of PVIJ01003920.1, from coordinate 101,613 downwards.
AGCTTTTTATCTTTTTCATTTGGAAACTTATCTTTAGGATTTTCCAAATCCTTGCTGTCGTTAATTTTTTATATACTGTGTTCTGTCTAGTTTCCTGTGATAAGCAGTGTTGCTTTAGATGCTATCTGTCTACATCGCAGAACTGCCACTATGCCCCCACCTGCGATTCAGCCTCAGGTCCTAAGACCACTGACAGAATGAGAGGGCCACACACACCCTCCCCCACCACCTGGGTGCCGTTTTCCCTCCTAAGTCACTAAAACCCTTTCAGAATTTTTTTCATTTTTTTCATGTCTTTACAATCTTTAGATTAGATGCTGAACACATGTACCACCCCAAGTGGAGCAATGGGGTAGAGAAAAAGGCTGAAGGATTTCCTCACATTCAACCCAGCACTGGAGTTTAAAAGAAAAAAAAACCTCTATTTAGAAAAAAATAGAAGGCTAAAATCAGATCTCAGATTTAAAATGGTAAGGAAATTGCAATTAGCTGAAGCCAATTCAAGGTGGGCCAGTTATCACCAATCGTAAAAGATAACTTGTAAGAGGCCCCAGTGACCCAACACAATGGAGCAATTAAATCTTTATAATGGAGACAAAAATGCCACATAATTAGACACAGCCAGTGGAGGATATGGACGCTTCCCCTCCCTGTGGCTGACCCTTGAAGGCAGGCGCGAAGCCATTCCTGCACTGGCAAGAGACCCCTCGGTGCTCCCATCCCTCAGCCTTGCCTGAGCCACATCCGACAGCAGCCATAAAGGTGGAGTTTCCTTTGGCAAGAAACCACTAACAATCCTTGAGCTCCCTTGCGACTCCATGTCCAAATAAGCACAAAAATAACAGCATCCCTATCCCACAGGTACCTATTCTGATTACAAGAAGAAAATTCTAGCAGTTTGGGAAGCGGTCGTGGGCACAGCTTCTGGAGCTAGGCAACCGGGTTCAAATCCCACCTATGCTACTCTCAGTCTTGCATCTGTCCACTCCAGTCCTCAGCATTAAGTCCTGTCAAGACCTCATGGATACAATTCTTACGTGCCTCCTCTTTGCATTTAGCATAATAAAAACAGCTCCCATTTATAGAGCCTTATATGAGCAACTTCTTAGCTTATCTTACCCAACTTCATTCAATTCTAACCCCCTGGGGGACAATGTTGCCATATTCCAGATAAGGAACTCAGACCAGAGGTGTTAAGACACCCAGAGGAGGTCACAGAGTGAATGAGAGACAGGTCTCTGCCAAGCCTGCAAGCCTCACTCAGATCTGCAGCTGCCAAAGTCCATGCTTTTAATCACTCCACCAGCAATATTCCCTGACAAGCAGGGTAAAGGACTGATAAATCCTCACTGATTAGCTAACGGTGCCGCTATTCAACTTCTCCCTCCAAGATAAACACAGGCTGATTCTGAGGCCATGAGCAAGATGCCAGCACACCCCCTGGGGTGATGATGCTGGGACAATGGTCTGGAGTCGAGGGGAACCCGATGTCAAATCTAATGCATCCAAGGAGAAGTGAGGCAGAAAGTGCACTCCATCCAAGGCAATTCTTAAACCGTGACTCACCGCGAAGGCAATGTTCAAGTCACAAGAGTCTCTATCAAAAGTGTGTTTGCAAAATTCTGCATACTTATTAAAAAGCACCATTTGTTGGGCCAACATTCCCCATGGAGCCAGTTGGGAGATAATATTCTGACAATCTGGAGTACACTCTTCCAGGACAAGAACATACACGGAATCAGTTCTACTTCTTCTACCTTAAGAATGCATGGGCCCAGCAACCAAGGAGTACAAGGGGGCTGGCGCCTCTCTCCTCTGCATCTAACTGGCTTGGCTGCAGGACTTCAGGATTTGACAGCTTGGAGGTCTTGGTTCCCAAGGGGGGAGTATTTCCAGTGACCATGTCCCAAAGGTTTCACTGAACTGCAAGTTGAGGTTGCCCCCTGGCCATTTTGGACTAAGGATGCTACAGATAAGGGCACAAAATGGAGTAGAAAAGGACACAAGGGACCACAGAGATGGATCATGGGTGAATTGGTGGTGGGTTACCCAAGCGGAATACAAAATGTAAAAGACATAAATAACAATAAAAATATTTTAAAAAAAAGAAATAAAAGGCAAAGCAGGTGGTCACTGTGCTCCCTGGGGTGAGCGAGCTGGACCTCTCAGTGGCAACTGGACTGTTGCCATAAAATGAAACTCAGGGGTGTGTCAGGAGTGCCTCTTGGCGCTTCCATGTCCAAGAGTAAACAGTCATAGAAAACTAGAGTGAGAGACACCACACACACACCAGACCAGTAAGGATTTAGATTGCTAGATTATTCCACCAGGTGAATGAACCCAGCTAGATGAGACAATGGCTGATGGCCAAAGCCAAGTCCCAAAGTCACTGTACCCATGTCTGAGTGGCACTGATTCTTCCTCTTGTTCCACCTGTCCCATGAATATTCTGCATCCTACAGACTGACTAGAAAAGCAATTCGTGTCACTCAGAGGACACCGGGCTCCTTTCAGTGAAAGACCATCTCGTTAAGTCGATACAACATTGTTTGCTGTTATGTAAAGTTGAAAATGTGCAGAAGGATGTTTGGGTGCAGAGAATCTGAAGTGACGGACTGAGCTGGGCATCTAGTCTCTCATCCACCTTGCAGGCCCAGATCTGTGTTGCAAGCTAGGACTGCAAACTGCGTTCCTTCTGCCTCAGCTGACCTCCAGCTGGTCCTGTCAGTGGAGGCTCTCGGAGGAGATCAGATGGCCAGAGAGGGGGAAAAGAGACTTTATTCTGACTGCAGCTGGTTCCAACCTCCAGCATCTTTCCGCACTCCAGAAGTAGCTCATATAGTTCAGTAGTAGATGCTAAGGGCAGAGCAATTAATGAGCTAGAGATGGCATTTATCCTCAACGTGCATAAGATCTAATAAAGGAGACGGCACTGAACAAAGTAGGACCTGTGAGGACAAACAGGTTCCCGAGATCATATCACAGACGGTCTGGAATGACAATAGAAGGGTTATTTCTGGAACTTTCACTCTTGGCACAGACATATAAGGACAGACACCAAACAACTTTCATAGGATCAGCTCAGTCTGCTTGAAGTCAATATCCTTTAAAGAAGGTTGGTGTGAGCATGCAGGGGTTTCAGGGCTTCTCAATTATCCCACATAATGGAGTTTTACATTATCCATCCATCCACCCAACAAGTGCCCTTAGCACTCAGGCTCAGAGAGCTTAGCAGTGAGCAAAGCAAAGTTATGCCTTTGTGGAGCACACCTTCTGGCTGGGGACACCATAAATAAAAACAAAGCCATAAAATGGTATGATTTCAGATGATATGTTCTGTGAAAAGAGTAAGGCAGGAAGTAAAGGTGGGAAGCGGATGGGGCCAGAGAAGGGGCTGTACTAGGCCGGATTGTGGCTTTCGAAGACGGTGGCATTTAAGCAGATGCACGAGGAGGAGAATGAGCCAAAAGATCTGGGAGCAGGGTCTTCTGGGCAGAGGGGCTCCACAATGCCATCAGAGAGCACCGTGGTCATGTGACACCAGAGGTACCAACAGCAAAGTCATCGTCCAGCGAGACTCCACCATGGGGGAAAGCAGTCCCCTTGCTTCCAGCCAACCCTGCAAGTCAGACAAAGCCCAGCAGCTGCCTTCACGTCCCCTCTCTGGCATGTGGTTATTTTTCTTTACTTTCAATTTACATCGCAAGCTAGAGAGAAATGAATTACATCCCTCTGGGTTTCTCTGTTCCATACAATTAAGAAAAGCGATTTCTTAGTCACAAGGCGATGACGACACCAAGATTTCCCATTTTCTCTCCACAGGGAGGCTGCCATCACTCAATATTAATTGATCCTACTTTTCATCCATAAAGCAGGAGTTGAAACATATTTTTGGTCACAAAAATGGCAACTATTCCATTATTAAGGTAAATTATTAATGGCATCTCCATTAAGTGCCCTCATGTTCGCAGGGCATCAGATGCTTCAACTGTGATGGTGTTTCTTTAATGCGGAAAAATGAGTAAATTATTCGATTCCTTCTGATGCTGGATAAACTGCCAGAGCCTATCTCCTTTAAGGTTGTCAGAGATTTTCCAACGTTTCATCACAACCAGGAACACACAGAAAGGGTGTAATATATCTTGGGCTCCCAGCAGGAGAACATGTCAATCGAATGCAATTTTATTTTTCTGCTAGAGAGCAGAGAGAGTGCAAACAGCAGAAGACACACAACACTCTCAAAAATTGAGCCAGGAGCATTTATATTTTTCTTTTCCTAGGTAAAAATTCAATGTTTATTTTTAGAATAGTGGAGCTAAATTAGAGAAACCTAATTTTGTTTTTGCTTTTCTTTCTTTTTTTTTTAAGGGAGGGAGCAACAACCTAGCTGTATCTGTAAGTAAACAGCCACCATTAGGCCTTTTGGGTCAGTGGGGAAGAGCTGAACCTCGTTTCTACTGCCCGGGCACCCGCTGCTGGCACCCAGTGAAGTTTAACAGCAGGCTTCAGCTGCCCATCCCTTCCAACTCCATCTCTGTCATTTATTTATCTAGAGGCTGGGCTGTGTGGAAGATGAACCACAGGGCATTTGCATTTCATCAATATGTTTAAATGTCACAAATCTTGACTTTCGCAGTGGGAAGCCGGGCTTAGCGATTTGTTATTCAGTTGATGAATAACTGTGGTCGAAGCAGACGGCTTTTCTTAAACATATAATTTGGTCTTGAGAAGAGATGCATTCTGCTCAGCAAGACCTGTGGCATGAAATGACAGAGACGCGATGGACGCAGCTTGTGGCCTCGAGACAGGATGGGGATAGGAACAATAAGCAGCAGTGCTCTGCTTTCAGACTAGCAGAGCGCTACTGGGAATCCCTCAACTGATGGTGTCTAAAGGGACCAGCACATCCATCACTCAGGTCTGGGGTGCTGGCTATCCCTTCCTCGGCAGAACCCCTCTCCCCCGGGAGCCTCCTGTTATAGGGGTTTAAGAGGCTTGAGAGAGTCACAAACACAACTAATGTGGCCCCTTCTTCCTATCACTGAGCAGAAACTGTGGATTGTGACAACTAAAATCTATGTCCACCTCCTTTCTGGCTCATCTTCCTGGACTATATAGGCTGGAAATCAAGAACTACATCTGCCATTTACAGATGAGGAAACTGAGGCACGGATAGGATAAGTGACTTCCCCACAGTCACACAGCTAATAAGTGGCAGAGCTGGGATGTTAAGTCAGGCTCAAGCATCTGTTCTCTCAAACACTCCACCATGCTGCTTCTAGTAAGGGGGCAAGGCTCCTAACACAAACTGCCGATATCAGTTATCTGATGATGTGTAATAAATTACCACAAAACTTTGCAGCTTGAAACAACAAACATCTAAGACCTCGAAGTGTCTGTGAATCAGGAAGCCAGCAGCTGAGCTGGTTCAAGGCTTCTGGCCCAAGGCCCCTCCATGCTGTGGCATCAGGCATCTGGAGGGGCCATAGGGATCTGGGGGAAGGACCCACTTTCCAGCTATTGCATGTGGTATGGCAAGACTCGGGTCCCCCAGTACTGCTGGACAAAGCTGAGTAGGAGGCCCCCTTAGCTCTGTGCCTTGGGGGTCTCTCCACTGGGCAGGTCACAACATGGCAGCTGGTGTCCCTCAAAGGGACTGAGCAAGAGGAAAAGAGAAAGTTCAAGATGGAAGCCACCATCTTTGTGTAACTGCATCCCAGCACTTTAGCTGCCTTGTCTTTGCTAGAAGCAAATCTCTAGGCCCTCCATGCTCAGGGCCAGGGCTGACTGCCATGGGGGGCAGGAGGGCCACCAAGGGGCTGCCCACAGGCTGCTCAGCACCACATACCAAACAAGCAGAAAAACTCAGGTTTCAAGTTACCCCAGTTAACTGGACTCCCAACGCCAAGATCCGTCCATCATCCCTCCCAGAGTGGTTGGTTCCCCTCTCTGGGGCGCTGCCCCCCACCACTTGCCTTTAGTCACTTCTGACTTCTCACGCACTAGCAAAGAAAGAAAAGGGGATTAGGAGGAAAGATAAGCTTTCCCGGATTTTTGTTATTTCAGTCTAATTCATTTATATGAAGACCACAGTAAGAAATTACCCAGTAGAAGAAATGTGACTAAGTTTTTGTTTTCAATGACAGTTTCCAGATTGGCACGAAAACAGTGGTAAGGAAGGAGCAGCTGGGCCCAATTTGGGGAATAAAGCAAAGCAATTTGCAAAGCCTTCATGCCCCTCTTCTCCCCATGGCTACTCATCTTTCTGGCATTATCTCAGCCCAGGAGACGCAGCAATAACTTTTCTTTCACAAGTTTCATCTCACTGTAACTGAACAAACCATTTCTCACCAAGAGAGCCACTGGGACTAAAATGAGGGGAGCAAAGGCCCAGGGTGCTTGGATGCATCTGTTAAGACCCCCCCACCCCCAACAGCTCTGCCTGTGGGGGCAAGCAATCCCACTGCAGCTTGTCACTCCCAGGGAGCTGGCCTGATTGAGATATTGACCCAGGAGTTTTCCAAGCTGTAGTCTGGTGGGCTCAGGGACCAGCCCAATCTAGGATTTCCACGGCCTTCCTGTCCCTACCAAACAGCAGGCAAATCCCCAGCCACACATGACCTATGTCAAAGATGGTAAGTCAAGGCAGGGAACACAGACTCTATGCTGGACAGGGTCCAAGACATGGGAAACAGATAATGGTCAAGGGTATTTACCTTAGAATTGGATGAAATGAATGATTTAGACACTGGTTTCTACCTTGAGAGACCTCGCCATCTTGTTTACCTTTGCATGCCCAGCCTGGAGCCTGAGAAAGGGCAGGTAATCAATAAATATCCAATGAATTAATTTTGTTAAATAACCCTGTCAGACAAGACTGCTTTCTCCATTCAGGAAAGATGACCCCACCAAGTATGCCAGCTCCCTTAGGAATATATTACCAATCTTGTATCAAAAGCAACATGCATTCCACATGGTGCCATATTGTACTCATGCTTACCAAGCAGCTCTGAGTTTACACCTGGGATGCCCGACTGAAATAATCCTCTTCCTCTTCTCAGAGGGCCCAATCAGGCTGTCAAAATAACACATCCCCTTCTAATAAAACACATGTATGCAGCTGAAAAGTGTAACAGAATGGAAAAAAATCTCATCTGCTAAGTGTAGCAGGTACCCACTGCCCATGTAATTTTTATTTGCCAAGAGAGCTGACCTGTAAACCAAGACCTGTTAAAGTCAGATCTGAGACACAGAGGAGAGGAAAGGACTTTCTAGACTTTGTGATTGAGACCTGCACCTTGAAGCCAGAATCACCTACCTTTTCACACCAGAATTGCTTTTAAAAATATTTTATGGAAAATATTCACCAGTTCTGTTTTCTTCTGCAGTACTAGTGAAGTCTGGCCAAAGTATGGATAAGGACCCTTTATAAAAACTCTTTGGAGTAATGTCACTAGTAATAACCATTTGTAGGATATATAGAACATTCACTTATTTTCTGTTCTGTTTTAACCAAATTAGACAGAAGTTATTACTACAACCATACTGCTGCTTTTATGAATCCCTGCAGAAAAATAATTTGGTTTTACTTTGACAGATAACAGTCATCACCAAGGAATTTCATTTTAGTGAAGGCAGCCTTAAGTTGCTGAAATTTACTACACACACACACATACACACACACACACTACACACACACAAAAGTCCATTTTCACACAAGACTGAGTGTCATTGTTTGGTCTGGATGTGGAGTAGCTGGGAAAAGAGCAAAAAGAGTTTTTTTTTTCCTTAGATCTAATCTTATTACCTTCATTAGTGAATATTTAACAATAACATTAGCACTAAGGGCAGACTTGGTTGTATTATCAAAAGCAGCAATATGGAAGATGGATATAGTAGCTTGGCTCAGAAAAGCTTAAAGCCATGTCACACAGATTATCTCATTTATCTTCAAAAATCCCCACAAACTGTAAAACCAGACTTATCGGCTGTGACACATGCTTTATGGAAACCTATTTCCTTAACACTCTTTGCATTTTCTGTTTAAAAACAGGGTCTGGTTTTAGCACACCTCCCAATCAGAACCTCAACTCATAACTCATGCCACTAACTTCCTTTCATGAGTCTTAAAAACAAGAAAACACAACCAACTCTTATCAATTACAGACACTGAAAACAAAAATGAAAGATGGGGAGGAAATTAAATTAATTTACAGCACCCAACAATTGCTGTTGTCCAAACTGAAATTAAATAAATATACACAGACACACACACACTCCATGAAAACTCTGCTACACAATTTATTAATGAACAGTGAAAGGAAACAGAAGCCAAAAGTGGGTCAGGAAAAATGGTTTAATCTAAGAGTCTGGAAATTATATGGGAAGGAACAGATGGTTTCACAGAAATCAATGCTACCTAGAGGAGCAAGGAGCGATTTTCTAGGAAAGAAAAATGTCCTCTACCCCCTGCACTCTTTTCAGCAGAGAAGTCTACAGTCAGCACAGGACAGACGCCAAGCATAGCACTGTGACAGAGCTGGGACTAAGTGGCAACCATCCACATGTACCCAAGTTCAGACTCAGCCTTTCAAATATGAGCTAGAGGTCAAACAGCCCCATTTTAAAACCAGCAAGAAATGGAAGCAAACACCACACTCCAGTGGATCATTAACCAACATTCCCAATCTTGGCAAATGACAAAAGTGTTCCCCAACACGTGATGGGTAGGGGACCTTGATGTGGTTTCCTCCAGGCAGATGCTATGGGTGTTGGGCATTCATCCGACAGACAGAACCCATGTAGTTCAAGTTTCAGCCCCATGAGTCAAGGGCCACCCTATGGCTGAGCCTCCCTGTTTGTAAAAGGACTAAAAGTTACCTTGAGAGTTGTAACGACCCATATAGCACACCTCTACATTGTCATTTTCATCCCTATCACCTAGGAATCACCAAAGCACACAGCTAAGTACTCCCCAGAAGGGATCTTAATCAAAGGAAGGGCTGTCACATTTGGGGTCTTCGAATGACAAATCAAAGCCAAGCAAATCCTGAAGCTGCATCTGAGAGACCTTTGGTACAGTTAACATTGCCTGAGAGCAAAGGTTCTGAAGAAGGCAGGTCTGACCTCTGATTCTAGCCCCATCACGTATTTGCTGTGTGACCATGCATGTGCTGGGTAACCTCTCTGAGCCTCCTTTCCTATCTGTGAAATCAAGAACCTGGGAGTCTCAGTTTAGCTGGTGCACGGCACATCAGCTATTATTACTGTTGCTGCTATTAGCAACAATAATATCACCATCCAGCCCCTGCTCTTTTCAGAACTCCTCATCTGGGGGGATCTTCTGCAACCCGAGAGAGGGCACAAGAGCAGAATAGCCTTTCTGCCACTAGGATTAAGGGCTGTAGAGGGAGAATGTTCCTTCAGACTGAGCTTGAGATGTGGGAGAGCTGAGAAGTCACCCCCAAATTCAGACCAGGGGACCCCCTGCTTTATGCTACAACATCATGAAGATGATCTGGGCCTGCCTTCGTCACCTACCTTCCCTCCCATGTGGCTTCTGCCATGTTGTTTCAAGGTTAGTTGGTTATCTGCTTTAATCTACAAAAAAAAAATGCTATCAATATCCGTGACTTTACGTTCAATTCTGCTGAGGAGCTACAAATATTATAGATGAATTTGTTATGTGCTAAAGCTGCAGGTATCATATTCAGAAAGAGAAAATAAATATCTCATTAAGGATGGCAAAACAAACACTTCAGGGCACTTAAGCCTCCATCTAAAGGGACCCCATGGTGAAAACCACTTTAAACCAAGAATCCTCCTGTAATGCAAATAACCAGCCCCTCCCCCCATTCTTTTCCTTTCTTTCCAAAGATTCCTATGCTGGGTTTCCAGGTAATGGGGTCCCACATCTGCAGGCACCTGCAGGCAGGTGTCACTCCTAGCCAACTCTCTGATAAATCACAGCGGCAAGCTCAGTCCATTAACACTTTGTTCTAGGTGGTCAACTCAAGGTCATTTCCATGGGGCCTGGTCAGCCTGGCATGGCAAAAAGACTAGATAAGGGCAATCAATTGTATGTAGATGTAGGGAAAAGAAGCAGAGACCCCCCCAACAAGCAAAGATTTCCAGAAGACCGCCAAAGAGGCCAGAGCCTGTGACTGCTGGGGCCCAGCCACAGCCTGCAGTCCTGCTTCTAGGGTACAGCTGCTAGAGCTCCCCATGATGAGTGTGTAATTGAAAATAAAGGCCTATCCAGAAGCTAAGGATGTAACTGGATTCGCAATATGTCTGGGGTGTGCTGGGCAGAACCAGGCTAAGACCCCCTGCCCTGGATAAGTGGGAAGTGCCAACAGTCAACAGCCATGACCACAGACCACTGGCTACAAACCTTTGGCCAGCAAGAAACTGCCCCCCTAAACCCACCTCTCACTCCCTGTCCTCATCTGAGCCTGGCAACCTCTTTGCAAACACTCTTTCCCATCCAATCAGCCTCTCATCCTCATTGTATCTCTCTTGGGGGTGCTCCGTGTTCCCTGGTGCTTGGCAGACCAGTTGCTCCCAAACTCTGGCAACATCAGAGTCACCCTGCGTGCTTGTTAGAGCACAACCTGCAGAGTCCCTATTCCTGGATTTTGCCTTTCCAGCAGGTTCCCAGGGGATGCTGCTGCTACTACCAAGAAATACTAAGCCACTGGGCTGGTTCTTGGGCAGTCAATCTCCACCAGCGGCTGCAAACATCCTCCTTACCCAAGTACTCCCATCCCAGTTATCACCGGAACCCAGCTGTCCCCAGGGCACACCCTGCTGACACAGGGCACCTTCACAACCAGAACGGTCGTCCATCAGAAAAGTCAACGCTTCTCATCTGGCTCCCTCCCAGCTGTCCTTACCGCCCTGTCCACAATAGTCCAGGGACCCGGTGACTCCCTGAAATGGCTCTGGGTTTGTCCCCACACCTCAGCTTTGGTACTTTCTCTCCTCCGTGACCCCCAAGGTTGATCTGGGTCTTCCCTCTCCTTCCGGGTCCAAGAAAAGCTTTGTCTGCCTCCACCAGGCCTTCCCACGCAAATGTCCCCAGGACACACCTTTCAGCCCCAGCTGACATTCAATAAATATTGTGGAATCAATGAACTGTCACCCTCTGTCCTCTGTGAGAACCCAAGGGCAAACACTCAGGACAAAAATGACACATTATTATGAATTACAGATGCAGATTCCGACCTGAAACTCGGCTGTCCGCCCTACAAAACAGACGAGAGCAGAGGCGCCCAGAGACCTTTCCCAGATGATGGTCCTGTCTGGTGACCACCAGCCCATGTGGCTCCTTGAAGTGTGGCTAGTGTGACAGAGGAATTGAACCTCTTTTTTTTTATTTGACTTAATTCTAAGGAATTATTACATGGAAACAGTCTTGTGAGCGGACAGCACATGTCTAGGCAGTTCAAGCAAGGACCAAGGCCCGGACACTTGGCCTCATGGGACCAATGGTCCCCGTACCAGGCACGTAAAACACACAGTGGCTGCCCATGGAGCTGTGGCAGGTAGGTTTCAAGTGATGTCAGAGTGGCCTGGCACAGAGAAGCTGGCAAAATGCACACATAAAAGGGATAATGAGGTGCCGTTTTGCAGAAATTGTGATGCTTTATGGGCCTCCGTCTGCAATGAAACCCATGAAAGGGCAGGTTCATTCTTCAGTGACCAGAGTTAATTGAAAATTTAAGACCCACTCAAATCACCCTGAATTGAGATTTTTGGCAGCTTGTGTGCTTCACTGTGAGATTCCTGCTGCTTTTCGCCTCTGCCAGCCCTTCAAGTGAGGCTGCATGTTCCAGTATCATCTGCAGTGGCAATGAGCTTCAAGCAAGGGACAAATAAAACGATGCTAACTCTGATTTAAGGCATGTGACCCCTTCCCACCTAAGCCACCAGGTGGAAGTGGTCAGTGCCCTTTCCCCAAGTTGTAATTTGTTACAGAGTAAGATGAGCATTTTCTGCATAGAAAAATAAGCATATCCAGTTCTGTTTAGAAATCTTCTCTGGCCAGAATCTTATGGAAGAGGAATATTCTGAAACCCCTCTGTGTGATGAAGAATAAGTTATCTAACAAGAATATTCTAACTGGAGGTAATGTCTATTTGTCTAGCACCTCACACTTTATAAAGCACAAGAGCTTTGATGCCTAAGAGATCTGGGTTCAAATTCTGCCCCAGTCACTTCCAAGCACTGTCTTGTCAGGAAAGTTACTTAACCTCTCTGAGCTTCCATTTCCTCATCTGAAAAAGGGAAAGACCTCACTGGGTTACTGTGGGGACGAGATGACATAAGCCACACAAAGATGAACATTCATGACAGCCAACTTTGTGGTAGTCAAAAATTGGAAATGACTCAAATGTCCATCAACAGTGGTCCAGGGCCTCCCCGGTAGCGCAGCGGTTGAGCGCTGGGCTGTGGAGCTGTCGGCAGCGGCGACGCGAGTTCGACGCCCGGCCGGGGAGAATCCCACATGGTGCGGCAGACCTCTCCTGCCTCGCCCGCTGCTCCCCTCAGCAGTGTACTTCTGATCTGCCTGTTCTGCTCCCCACTGTCTCTGGTGAACCCTCTCGCCGCCCTACGCCTCTGGCCTGTACCCCAGCTTGTATGTATAAATAAAATAAAAAATCTTTAAAAAAAAAAAAAAAAACAGTGGTCCAACATACAATGAACAACAACTCAGCAACAAAAGAGGAATAAACTACTGACACACCAAATGACATAAGTGAATCTCAAAATAAATAGGTTGAGTGAAGGGGAAAAAAAGAGTATGAACTACTTGGTTTCATTTATAGAAAGTTCTAGAAAGTAAAATCACAGACTAAAAAAATGACAGAAAGCACTGTCTGGGGAAAGAGGGCTGGAATTAAGGGGGACTACAAAGGAACATGAGGAAAATTTGAGGATGATGGATTTGTTCCCTCTCGATGAGGAGATGGTTTCATGAATTTGAACATTTTTAATAACTCGAGTATAGTGTACCTCAATTATGCTGAGGTAAAGTTGAAAAAATTAGGGGGGAAATAAGATCAGGAATACGATGTTCCAGAACAGAACTTGGCACACAGTAGGTTCTTCACAAATGTTGGCTCCAGTCTGGAAAAGTACTTGGGAGGCCACCTAGGGAACAAGTCAGCCTATACAACATTTACTTTGGAGGTTTATTTGAACCCAACTATTGAAAACATGCTATTCTCACCTAAGAAGCATGAACAAGAAAGACAAACAGAAAGATGAACAAGGCTTGACCTGTACCCACAAGTAAGTAACCAATAAGCTTAATACATGAGGCAATAAAAGTGTCATGAGGATGGTTATGGACAAATCATAGACATGCATAAAAGAGTAATTTGGATATGATGGATGTCGAGGAGGAACCATTTCACGGTGGCAGGGGTAGAATTCTATGAGGCCCTGGACAAAAGGAGGGGCCTGCACTAAAGTGGGGACATTGGGCAGGGAGGGCCCTAGGGGAGGAGCCGGTGACACCAGGGGCCATGCACACCATGCAGGGGACAGAGTGGGGAGAGTCTGAGAAGCACAAAGCCAAGAAGAAGAAAGCCCTGAGCACCAGCTGGAACCTCCACATCATTTGTCCATGAGACCCAGACAAAGGGTTTGGCACGATGAGATTCATGTTTTACACAAACAGGTCCCATCTAGAGGGCAATTCAGCAATTTATCAAGAGTCCTGACATTAGTATCTTTCAACTCAGTAATTCCTGAGGTAAGAATCAGAAATGCGCGCAAAGATTTATGTACACCATTGCTTATAACAGCCCAAAGGCCAAAAGAGTTTAAAGATCCAATAAATTATGGTATGTTGGGTGATTAAATCATATACAGCCATTAAATCATTATCTTTGGAACATATGGAACAAGTGGGTGCATGCCTCACTGTGCAAAGTTAAGTTGCAAAACAGAGGATATATAAATATACAGTAAGTATTCATTTGACAATACTTATTATCTGTCATGTGCCAGACACTGTTCTAAGCACACAGTAGACAGCAGAGGAGAAAAGACACTATCCTGCGCTCATCAGAAGGGATTCTATTTTCTCATGCAGGAAGGCAGACAACAAACAAGAAAACAAATAACAATAAGCAAAACAGAGAACACATTAGACGGTAGGAAGTGCTATGCAGAAAATTAAGAGTGGAAAGTCGGAGAGTAGGTAGAAATTTTAAATGGATATTCAAGGAAGGTCTCATAGAGAAGGGGGTTAAGGATTTGAGCCAAGAGGTATATATCTGGAAGGACTGCCAAGCAGAGGGAACAGGCAGTACAAAGGTCCTGCGGTAGCCTGGTGTTCAAGAAACAGCAAGGATGAAGTGGCAGAATATGCAGGACAAATGGAGGGAAGATGGGGACCTCCCTGGTGGTACAACAGGTTAAGTAGTAGCACTATGAAACTATCCACAGCCATTGCAGCACCAGTTCAATTCAGCCAGGGAGCTGACCCACATGGCACAGCAGACCTCTCCTGCCTCACCCGCTGCTCCCCTTAGCAGTGAATTTCAGTAAATCCACCTGTTCTGCTCCCTACTCTGTCTCTGGTGAATTCTCTCACCACCCCACACCTCTGGCCTACACCCCAGTTCTTGTATGAATAAATAAATCTTTAAAAAAATGGAAGGAAGATGAGGGCAGAGGGAAGTTGGTGCCACTTAGATGAGGGGGCACCACAGCAGGGCTTGAAGCAGAGAAGCCAGTGATCTGTAGGGGGCAAGGATAGAAGCAAGGAGAGCAGCTGGGGTTTCCCCAGTGTTTCCCTAACATTCCACCAGGAAACACATGATCATTCAATCAAACCTGTGGGTGCTGTAACTGGGGCATAAGGCAGCAGAGAAATGAATAAGGCAGGCAGGGAAGTCATTCAGATGATGGGCAACGAAGCATGGGGAAGACAGAAAAGGGCAAAATTCATAAAGGTTTTGATGAGCAAAAATTACCTTTTTAATGACAAAAGAAATACAGCCCTCAATGCAAAAAAAATACATATACATACACACACACACACACACACACACACACATATATATATATGTATATCAAAAAGAGAAAAAGAATTCCCCCATGATCTCAGCCCCCTAACAATCCAGACTGAATGTTTAGTTCTACAATGCTTTGAACCTCATGGGTACGCAAATATTCATTGAACAAATAATGGTGACCAAAGGCTCCAAATAATTTTGTGCTGGGATTTGTTCATGTTACATTAGCGACAAAATGAATGTCTTGGGGAGTAGTTTTAATAGCCCTGGGTGATGAAATGGGCGAGAAGAAGGCCTGGTACATGACTAAGGTGTCAAATCTTGTGGTAAGAGGATGGGGATGACGATATTCCCCCAGGATGCCAGCAGCAAGCAAGCTGAGCAGAAAGGGCCTGGGCTGGGTTCAGCATAAGAGACAAGGCCCATTTTCCTTTCCCACGTAGCCTGTTATGAATCCGAGTCTGCACACTGCGGGCCGGAGCCACATTCAGCCCACCCAGGTGTACTATTTGGTTTTCATCTGTCATCATTTTTAATCATTGCTAGCATTTAAAAAGTGAAAGCGATTTCCACATAAAAATCTGGGCTTTTACATGCAGACCTTTTCTACACATCCATCCTTTTAGGTCTCCCCCTGCTTCCCAAGATGTCCTTGAGGGACCCACCAGGAGGGTATCGGTGGTCCTCTGCAGACCCTGCCGGGTAGAGCTGCCATGGGAGCAGGGTCCCAGCTCCCCCTCACAGAATGGGGGTGGCCCCTACTCACCAGCACTCAGGGTCGTGAACTCCAGGAAGCGATACTCATAGGCCACATCTGTCTTGGTTTCAACCTGAGGCCTCTTCAAAGTCGAGTAGATATTTCCAGGTCGCTTGTCATCACGTTTCTCTAACTTGTTCAATCCACAACCCATTTCAGAAGCTGCCAGCAAAAGGAGAGAAAGGTAAGGGGTATGGGGAGTTAATTATTTTCTGACGTTTTGTTTCAAAACAGCATCATATAAAAGAACCTATCATTTTCTTGACGAATACACAAGGACTTGGCCTGTATGGAATCTGGAGTAGAATGTACATCCTGACCTGAAGCCAGACCGGGTGTAGGTCCTCCTCCCAGGCCGGATTCCCTTTCTGGATGATGCCATCACCAGCCAGCCTGACTTTTTTAAATGACACTCCTAGCACACCTGTTTTATGTCTCTTTTTTCCCCATCTGAGGAAAATAATACCTTGGAGTGCCTCAGTTCCACTCTAATCTGTACAAATGATTAAAAAATGGGATCTGGAAAGCAATATGGTGCATTATAGTGTCAGCCATTTAAAAAAAAAAAAACAAAAAAAACAAGATGTGTTGCCCTGGCTGTGGTTGCTAAGAGAGAATAATAAGTTGTTGTTGCAATTTCTAAACTCCAAAGTCCTCTCTACTCTCAACAGTAATTATTGAGACAGAAATGTATATTCAAAACCTCTCTAAAAGTAGATGGCAGTATTTTTATGGGCCTTATCTAAAAGTCCCCCTATTATTCTTCTTTAGACCAAACCACAGGAAATAATAGTATGCTTTTACACTCTCAGTATTTTTGAGCAAAATGAAAACTGGCTGAACATGAATAGCAGGGCCAGAGAAACTGGAGGTAGACATCTACATGACTTAGAGTGACGATTTCAAGCAAGAGTGTGAAGGAAAAGATGGAAAAATGTTAAAAAGACATGCATATGAGGGCAGCTGAGCTTCCAGACTTTCAGGGGACTAAAAATAATAAAGGTTCTTCTGTTTATTTAGGTAGAATGACATTCATAAAATGACTTTTTATCCACTACCCAGACTTCAGTGAAAGATATTTTCCTTTTGTGCACTGAGCAAGACCAATGCTTCCCTCCTCTCTGGGGTACTGGCACTACCATCAGAAATGTTTCACAGAAATATTAACCGGCCAAGAATACCATTAATGTGGTGACCACTTCCTTTTAGAGATAAGAATTTCCTGTGGCTCAATCCATTCACAAGGTACCCAGCTTCCTAAGGCAATTTGGCAGGCTCCAGAAAAACAAAATAAGTCTCAAAAAGCAATGGGTTGGGGTGTAGTGACAACCAGGCTATACTTTTCAGTAATTAAAAAAAACCTGGAAGGATGGATGAGAACAGGAAGGCTTACTTATGCCTTAATAAGGGAACATTAGTGTCCAAAGGGCCAAGCAGACATGATTTATGTGCAATCTGCATGAACTGATTACTTGTAAAATACTCTGTAGTTCTGCAGATATAATAGCTGACAGGTACAGCAGCTGCATATTTAACTGCTGGAAAGCAAGCTGACTGGCATCCATTGGGGCAAAGCAGAAAGTAGTCAGTGAGGGTCCTAAGTGCTGGGGCACAGATAACCTGGAGATGAGCAGAACTAGAAATAATGTGGAGGCTCCAATCATTTTTCTACCTCCTTCTGAAGGACCAAATGTTTGGGGGCTCCAAGAAGAAACCTCTTCCTCAAAAATTCTCCCACTCCTGCTATCCTATTAATTAAGTTCTAGCATGAGCGACTGATGCCTTTGAAATCAGAATCATCATTTATCAGCTCCTTTGAAACTACAAATATCTCCATTGGAAAGGCAACAAACCAAGCTCCTAGTAGCCACTAATACTTTAGTATGATTTAATTTCTTTCATAGAGTTTTGTAAATGTTACTGTTTACCATGCAAGGTTCCCTAACCTTGCTCCTATCAGGTTCCTGCAAGAGGCCTCAAACAAGGCATGAGGATGGGCCCTGTATTGTTCTGTGACCATGTGGCCAATGTCCTCCCACTTAAAAAAGAAGGTGGAGTTTTATAGACACATATACACATAAGGTGATTAAAAGAAGTGGCACCATACAATAATACTGTTTACTGCTGTCGTTCTTTCTTTTGTATTGAATCAGGAACACTTTTAGTGGATAAATTTTAGTTATCTTTGGTTGTCTGCTTTAGATTACATTTGTAGGATATCAAGATTTGACATCAGTTGAAAAGTAGACTGAATTTTCAAATTTTCATTATTTCCAGGGTTGAAAACAATGTCCCCATCAAGTAGAAACTTCTTAGTTTGGATGATGAGTCCCTACTTTGGGTGCCTGAATGATACAATAAACACACTCAAGTCTTCAAATGTGGGACTGGAATGTAGAAGCACAAAATGAGTCTGCCAGCTGATCCAGCATCATTCCATATAATTGCCCCATTTCTGGTTGCTTATCATGAGCTGTTGGCAATTGTTAAAATTAGCTTTGCAGCTTGCTTCAGATTAGCGGCAAGTGTGGTAAATGAGGGCTCACTCTTAATGAAACTAATTTGTATTTGAAAATATAACTACATTTATTGCCCCATTATTTAAATGCATGCATGCTAGTTGACAGTAAAAATGCACCTTTCATTGGAAGTTCTTTTTATAAACCCTTGCCGAAATAGTCTTTTAAGGAGGTGATCACTTTGGTTTTCCAGTGTTCTATGGGCATCGTTGGTAACATTTCAGAAACAAATTAGAAATACTTTTTAAATAAAAATTTCAAAGTTTCAGCATTTGAAATGATCCAGGAGATCCTGTCCCACTGCTGATCAGCTTCTTCTGGAACCAACTCTACTGTGACGTGCTTGCTCTTGTATGTAACTGATTTTCTCTGAAGGTCCTACTTCTGCCCAGACTTCTAGAACAGCCAGCCTTGCTGTGGCACAAATATTTGTTCAACATTTTTCTTCTCCATTCACCTTGAGTTTCCTTGAGAGCAGAGACTGGCGTTCCCATTTTTGTACTTCCCACAGTTGGGTTGATGGAGACATGGTGGGTTCTATCTTACTTTCTCTTGGATCACTCACCCTGGGACTGCCAGCTGCCACATTAGGATGATACTCTATTGGCCCTATGGAGCAATCCCAAGGCAGGAAACTGAAGCCCCCGCTCAACACCAGCACTGACTCCACACTCATGCGGAAGCAGATCCTTCTCCCCCTGCAGGGTCTTCAGCCTGGCCACCATCTTGACCACAGCTGCAAAGGAGACCCTGAGTGAGAGCCGCCCAGCTAAGATACTTCTGGAATTCCAACCCACAGAAACCAGTGAGATAATAAATGTTCATTGCTATTTTAGGCTGCCAAGTTGTGGAGTAATTTGTTACACAGTGAAAAATAAGAAATACAAGAGGTGTTTACTTTACCAAAAGAAAACACTTGCTTACAACCACCCCTAGTCTCAGCAGACGTCTGCTTCCAGACTCTGTCTCCTCCCGTCCACCGATTTCAGTCACGACCACCCGTAACTCCAAACAGCTCCTTCCCAACTCCAAGTAGGGTCCTCAGACCAGCATCACTGGCATCTCCAGGGAGCCTGTCAGAAATTCAGACACCCGAGCCCGACCCCAGACCTGCTGAATCAGACTCTACACTTCAACCATGCGATTCATCAAAGTCTGAATCTCTGTGAAGTCTGAGACACGCCAGGCTGTGGCAGCATTTCTCAGTTTTGGTTGTCCTTGGAATCATCTGAAAACTGTGTAAATGTCCTCCTGCACAGGCTTGGGGGGGGGGGGTGGAACCCAAGCATCAGTATTTTTTTAATCCCCCTGCATGATTAGTTAATACTTATGTCCAAACAATTAACTGTGCCGGGCAGGGTTGAGAACCAATGCTCAAGGAACAAGCCCCATCTTCTCCCTTTCCTAACCCTCTTCAGTCTCGTAACACCCAGGCCTCACCGAGGCCCAGGAGCTCTGGAGCCTCTTGCCCAGGGCTCACAGTCTAGAAGAACATGGCCCTGCTGACCTGCTGGGTGCCGCTCTCCACATGTCTGAAGCCAAATCGTACCTCAGCAGCCCCCTTCCCAGGCTCCCTGCTGTCCTCCCAAACTCAGGTACCCCTATATTTCCATCTCCAGCTCTCCTCCAGTCTCACTCTCTTAAAATTATTTTCCTTATAAACCACCTCAAACATATGGATAAGGATAGAAAATGCGGTGACTCTGTGCTCTGCTACCCAGATTGAACACTTACGTTTTCCTTAAATTGCTTCGCAGCTTTTATTCCTGAGGAAATACGACCTTGGGCATGCAGCCCTCATTACCCTTCTCACCCACAGTATATAGATTCTGAGATTCTGCCAGTTCACAGCACCCTTATCGTCTCAGCACATCTTTCCTTTTTTTCACAGTATCCCTAGGTTCAACACAGTCTCTACAATTCCACTGATTTGTTAATACAGTGCCAAACTAGTTAATACTTAAGTCCAAACAACTATGCAGTCTTTTGGAAAAATCGAGCACACAAGTTGAAAGAATGATTTTCTCTTTCATTCTTCAGTTACCATCCTCACTCACGGTCTTGTGCCTCTGTTGGCTACTGCACAAGTTAGCACACTTGGAATCACGGATGTCATCAATGATGCCATCACTCTCACTTCCCGATCCACTACGATTTTCTCGGCAACTGCTCAAATTCCAGCTTCCCAAGATATGACATCACAGAAGGAATGTGGCTCGGTGAACTGCTGATGCTGTGTACTACTATCTGGCAAAGGATGGGAAAGGGCCTCTGAACCACCTGCCTGTCATTGCCAAGTTCACGTTCTTCACAGCAGCACTGCAGCTCTGCAGCCAGGCCCACTGGGTTCATATGCTGGTGCTCCTACTTCCTAAGTATGTGTCCTCAAGGAAGCCTTGGAAACTCAGTTTTCTTTAGCATAGAATGAGGATAACTGCAGATTCTATGTGTGAGGTAAACATTACATAAGTTAATAACAGGTCCTAGAAGTACATAGAAAAAGGAGTGCAAATTCTAACATTATTAGTATTCTTAATATTACTTGTTATTTACTATAAAGATTCCTTTTTGCCTACTTAAAGCCATAATTACACCACTTTGAAAAGACACTAGAAAAAAGGTGTCAAGACACTAGGAAAAAAAATCCCCAAAAGTCCTTCTAAAGTAAAGAAATATTTAAATAAACAGCCTGATTTCTTGTACCTTTTTCCTGAAATTTGCTAACACATGATATGCCACAATTTGTGATTAACCTAATCTCTTCTTATCCGACTTTATGGGGAAGGTCTAATAATGCAGTTTTTCCAAATCTGAGGACTTTGGGAGTCATTCCACAAAACTTGAAGAACTCCTTAGGAAGCATTTCCTTGGGGTGAAATGTAAAGTAGGACATTTCAAAACACACATGCGTGCGCACACACACACACACACACGTGCATGCACACACATGCACATGCCACCCATAATCTTGCAGAGAATAAATGCTGACACACAAGGGGGTTGCCTATGGAACAACAAAGGGTGGAAAAGCCAAAGAAAGCGGTCTGTGAAGTACAGCTGGCTCATCAGGAGCCCAAGAGCGGGTCGGTAGCAAACACACCGAGCTCATGCTGACTCGGCACCTCTGGCCGGTCTCTGTTCCTTGCTAACACCTGAGAGCTGGCTTCCCATCTCCTTTGAACCAGAAACCAGAGGCGTACCCCACAGAAGGGGGAAGAGCCACAGTACCATTCCCATCATCCTGTGCAATCAGGATACAGAAGCTTCCAGCACTCCTACCACCAAGGGGCAGGCCAGACCCAGGAAAACCTCCAAAGGAAGCCTTGAAGTACCCCAAATGGTGTCTCCTCCATCCCAGACTTGGCAGGTAGCCATCACACATAGAATGTGACCTGATTTTCTAGTTCTTTGGTTCTGGCCTGCTGAGAGTGATTTTTCTTCCTGAATTCAGCCCAGGTAGGGAGTAAGTCACACAAATGCATATTTAAAAGCTGAACCGAATTCTTACTTGAAGAGCAAGGAATTAACAGAGCTCAAGCAGTGGCCATAGCTTGCCTGCTGTACTGTTCTTTTCAAAGAAAGCATTTGGTAAAATATGCAATGATAATCATGAAAGGCCCTTTGGGGGCCTAGGGAAAAAGGGAAACTCAAATGTATGTCAAAAACTGAATGTGAATGAGAAGGATCACAGGCATACACTGGCGTGCACACACACACATCTTTAAAAAGTAAATATAAAAGACTTGTATGGCTAAATTTATCTCTTTGTCAGTGAAAAATAGTTGAAGCCTCAGCCAGGTATGTTGCCACTTCTTAAACAGAAGGAAGAAAGAGAAATGCTTACTACAGAGCGGCACTATCAAACAGAACTTCCAGCCATGATGAAAACAAGCTGCCTTCCAATCCGGAGCCAATAACCACATGTGGCTCTAGAGCATTTGAAAAGCGGCGAGCGAGACTAAAAACTAAATTTTCAATTTCATTTCATTCTAATCCAGTAGCATTTACATGGTAATAGCCACGTGTAGCCGGTGGCTACTATGCTGGACAGTTCAGCTCAGACACCAAACCCAAGCTGGCAACGTCTTTCTTGCCCTACCATAAAATGACAATCGTAATCAACCAATACTATCTTACATCATCACCTAAGTTAGTATAGCTCTCCAGGCCCCAATAGCCTCTAAGACAGAAAACTTAAGAAAGGAAAAAAGGACTAAAGAAAGTGACTCCAGTGTGTTATTTCTTGCAACTTCATTCTGCCTAAGGAGTTTATGTTTCTTGTATATGACAACTTCATGTATGTGGAAATATGTGTTTATAGACAGCATCTGCACTGAGGGAGTTAGGATGTCACCGTCTCCCCCCTTAATGTCTAGAAAACCTGAAAATGTGAATTTAGGGCAAGTTACCTAACCTGGCTGAGCTTGGGTCTCCTCAAGGCTAAGGTGCAGATAATCATAGCACTTGTCTCTCCCAAGGATTGAATTCAGAGAATACAGGTCAAGTGTCTAGCAAAGAGCAAGAAATGGTGGCTCTAATCATTATTTTATTGATAACAATAGTAGAATCTGTGTAAGATAAGAAAGGTGCTACTCCAATCAAAGTTTACAGTTGGCAAAGTTTTCCTTAGGCCCAAACACAGAGAACCTGTTTCCCAGGTGACTGGTAAAGTGGCTGTGAGGGAAATATGCCTCGGGGACCTGACGTCTCAGCTCTCAGTGTCAACCTTCAGAGAGGCAGTCACCCAGAAGGGCCCTGTGAGACACAAGTACTCTGTAGCAGGCACAGCTCCTCCAGCTTGGAAAACATTTGGTTCAACTCCGTCTCAGGTACCTCCAATTTCTGGCCCCTCTGGCCCCAGAAGAACATTAGTCAAATCAAACTCTTGACTTTGGCACAGGAAAACAGGGTTTAGTGTTGGGAATCTCACACCCATGTTCTTTGCCAGAGGGCATGTACAGTGCTACAACTGTTGGGAAAGGTCTGGTCTTATAAGATTCACATACATTTCTCCTGTAGCCCAGCAATTCTACTTCTAGGCATTCTCCCATGAGAAATGAGAACTTACACCCTCGGGAAGACTTGTATACAAACATTCATAGCAACTTCATTCACCATACACCTAAAACTGGGAATAACTGTGGACGTGTCCACCCACAGGGGAATATGTAAACAGGCTAACCACAACGTAGACATATTCTACATAATAAAAACAAAGACAGAATTGCTTATATGTCTAACATGGGTGAATCTCAAAAACACTCTGAATGAAAGAAGCTCTACGTGCTGTACAATTGCACTTACATGAGGTTCAAGAACAGGCTAACCCATCCAAGAATGAGAAACAATCAGAAGAGCAGTGGTAGGGAGGGGAGGGAGCAACTGAGAACGGGGACGAGGGGACTTTCTAGGGCATGATAATCTTCTCTGTCTTCAGAGAGGCTAGAGCTATGCAGGTGTAGGCACCTGTCAAAACATTATGCAAATGAAACTCTCAGGATCTATGCATTTCACTGTGTATATAAATTTTACCTTAAGAAAATCATGACCATACACTGAACTCTCTCAAAAATAAAAAGTGTGTTGAAATGCTCAGGGGTGACCTACACTAATGTCTGTAACTTAATTTAAAATGCACAAAACAGTAAGTTGGACTGATGGGTGGATACACTGGATGAGGGATGTGTTATAAAGCCAATACAGGAGGATTCTAGACTCTAGGGGAAGGTATTTGGATGGTCACTGTTTTTACAACTTTATTTTTAAAAATCACATGGGTAGGGAATAAAGTCATAGTCCCCTCCCGTTAGCCCACTGTGTTAGAAATTTAGAAGACACCCATGTCCACCAAATCATGGGCCCAAACAGTTTCAATTCTGCTGAAAAGTGAAGACTGGAAGAACACAAGTAGCTTTACAGGAACTCACATCACTCATGCCAAAGATTTTCTGCCTGTTTCCCTACAGACAAAGCAATTATTTGAATGGAAGCCAAAAATTCCTGCTCAAGAGAGAGAAAAAGAACTCACTGACTTGTATTCCCAATTTATTCTCTTTCAGTGCCTGCACCAATTCTATTAGCCAAAGGCACAGCACTCTATGCCACTTGCCCCATGTCCATGCAACCAAAAAGCAAACAAAGAGAAAGCAACCCAGTGACTTGACAGACAAATGCAGCGAAAGAATGACTTGCCCAGCTCCGGGGCTTGAATCACTCAGGCGGGCCAGAAACCCCACTGAAGGCAAAAGAGGATGCAGAGCTCATCTGAGGTTAAAGTGATTTCATTGAGGTTAGCACACACGCACCAAAGAGCCTCAGACAGCTTGTTGCTTAACCCCTCTGTGTGGTTTGATGACATCTGGGGTCACTTGAATTTTGCAGGGAATTGAGCCGTTCAGAGGTACAAATCAGGAATCCCAGAGGCCAGGGACACGTGGGGTACACTGCCCGTCCTGCCCACAGGCCCAGAGGTCGCTCACGTGACACACCCTCCTTCCTTCCTGGCAGGGCCTCACTTATCCTGAGATGACACGATGGCAGGGGCTGGAGGATGCCTGGCCTGACTGCCAGCCCAGCATCTGAAAACAGCTGTACCAATTACAAGAAGGGACTGTTGCTGGAACTAGGGCAGCCACTCAAATCTAGGGATTTGTGCCAGACATTTTTTAAAATACTTTTTGCTTGTTTTTAAGCCCCCAAACAAACTTACTGACACCACCCAGCATCCCTGGAGACCACCCACAACACACTGGGTAGAAGAGCACCAACAAAACAGGAGGCAGTGGAGGCGTGCCTGGGTCTAGCACCTCGGCCTCCCCACGGGTTCCCACTGGCAAAGCAGCAATACCCCAGGTGAAGGGCATCAGCAGGGCGGGGTGCATTCCTGACAACCGGGCCTCCCAAAATATCTGCTACCCCCACTGTGCGCCGTCCCAAACCCACCCTGGTGTCCTTTGAGCCTAGGAACGTGGACTAGAACCAGTGGAGATACCCCCCTTGCCAGAGGGGAAGATGCCCGTTTGCAGTGCCAGGGGCTCTCCACGACACGAGGCTCCTTGCCTCCAGTGGCGGCAGCGCTGCCTCTAAGCGCGCACCCCCTGCCCTGGGAACAAACCCACCTCCCAGGGTGCACGGAATGGGCAGCGGTGCCGCCTCACCCAACCCACCCCACTAGAGCGGGCGCCCCCCAGAAAGCTGGACTCCATGGGCAGCCCGCCCTGGTCTTTGCCAAGGACTCCCTAGCAGCGTCCTTGACCCACCTGTAGCCTCCAAGTTCTCCTCGGCTTCCTTCCTTGGCACCCCGGAGCAGGAAGAGCTCACGGCCCCCAAGAGACTACTCTGTTCACCCCCACAGAGCGGCAAGCGTGATTTTTTTGTCTTGTTTTGTTTTTTCAAAAAAGTTGACCCAACACCGCGGCGTTTCAAAGATCGAGTCCCGACCCCCTCCTAACCCGGCCAGGGAGGAGGAGCAGGAAGGTGGGGGTGGGGGTGCGATTTGGCGGCCGGGGCGCCTGGGAAGCTTGCCCCAGCTCCGGCTACCAGCAGGAAGGCGCCACGCGGGGCTCCCCTGCCAGCCCCGGTCCCAGTCCGCGGGGCCAAATGGAGGGAGCCCGGCCGCTACACCCCAAGTCCTGCCGCGCGCCCACCTACCGTTCCGGGCTAGCTGAGGAGAAGGCGCGGGCGCGGGCTCCCTGAGACAGTGTGATCCGTCCCGGGAGGAAAGTTTGTGCCATGCAGAGGCGGCGACGCGGAAAAGGCGTGGGCGCCGGTGGGTGGGGGCGGGGGGCAGCGGCGCGGCGCGTCCGTAGGTCCGTCTCTCGGGCTATGGGTGCGTCGGTCCCTCCGCGGAGCCAGCGGTTGCCGCGCTCCCACTCGCTGCGTCCTGCGACCGGCGCGCTCCGGCTCCAAGCCCCTACGCGCCCCCGCCGCCGCCGCCGCGCGTCCGCCGGCTACACTTCCTCTTCCTCTGAACTCATGTGCAAAATATGCTGCGCTGCATCTTCGGGGGAAGCCGCGCGGCCCCTGACAGCCGCCGTGCGAGCAGCGAGCCCTCCCCGCGCCCCCTCCGCGCCCGGCGCCCCCTCCGCGCCCGGCGCCCCCTCTGCGCTCCGCGCCGCCGCCTCCACGCGGCGCACGCCGTCACCCTGCGAGCGACCCTCGCTGCCCCTGGGCTCAGGGCCCCGCCCTCTCGACCCCTCCTAACCAAGGTGATGTGCGACAGGAGTGCGCGTGGGGGAATTGGGATCCCCCCAATTTTGAGCAGAGATGCCGCAGGGCGATGGCACTGAAGTGCTGTTGGGTAGGGGTGGAAGGGCCTTTAAGAGAGAACCATGCTTCCTCTCCATTCCACAGGTGGGCCCGTCCCCTGGCGTCTGGGGTGCTGCCTAAACTATCTTCTTGGGAGTTAGTGTTTATGGAAAGGCATAATGCCACTATCCCCTTGCCACAGATGTGGACACCTTACCTACTTTGGGTGGCCAGGTGTGAGAAGATCTGGGGAACCACCTTCCCTGCAACTTTAGGCTGCCGGTGGAGAAAATTACATTTTAAAAAAAGCGCCAGACCACGGCTTCGTTAAAAAAGTGAAGATGTGACACAAGAGACCATCATAAAACATGTTCCTGAAATTAATTTAAACAATGCCAAATCACAGTGTAGAGGTTAAGCGCAGGAACTCTGGCGCCGAGCAGTCAGAGTTGGCCTCCTGGCCTCCATACTGACTCCCGGCGTGACATGGGTACGGACTTAACTGCTCTGGGCCTGTTTCCTCATTGGTTAAATAGCCCGTCCTCACGTGTCTCCTATGTAAAGTGTTCAGAAAGCACTCTAACTTAGCTATTATCATTGTTATTAATACTATTACAAGGAGACTAAAACAAGATAGCTGAAATAATCTAATAGCTATGGACATTTTCTGGCTAAGCAAAGGTGGGGGGGGGGGATCTTGGGATTGGCGCTCACAGGGTGGAGGGAGGGGTTTCCACCCCAACAGTGTTTTAATGAGGTCCTTCTGGTACTAATAATCCACACTTACATACCCAGCTAGGAAGTTAAAAAAAAAAAAAAGCTACTTGGTTTTCAGAATTCTTCTTGTTACCACAGCTTCTCAGAGATAGTCTTCCTTGTCTTTTTCCATAGCCATCCGGGTCTGTGTTCCTTCCCCTTACCCCTTTTTTGTTTTTGTATCTGTCACTTTCCCTTCCTACCCCAGTGCTTGCTGGCATCACTCACCACCATCTCCACAGTCCCCCCACCACTCTCTCCTGCCTGACTTGCCATCTGGGAGAATATAACAAGACCAGGTGACTGCCCAAGTTCAGGTTCAAATAGTAGTTTGTGTGGAAGAGTATCCAGAGGCCCACCCACAGTTTTGAACACCCACTTGAGAGGCCAAATGGAAGGAGCTTTGTATTATTTATGTACCTGAGGCCTGGTTAGACCCATTTGAAATCTTTCTGACCCTTACAGTGGAGAAAGAAAATATGTATAGATGTTAATCAGTAGTTCAAACATACAGTATTTGAAAGAAGATAGAGAGAAAAGGGGGAGGGTTGAGGAAGGAGGTTGATTTCTTTCAAACAAATAATTTCTACTCCATAAAATTTTGCACATAATTTTTTTTTTCTTTAACACCAGGTCCTTGGGGTTAATAAGTTACCCTGATTATTTCCATTTTCTTCCACTCGGCATTTTCCTGAGTACAAATACTGTATTAACGTCTTAAATGTCTCTTCTCCCTGCTTGGATCTGAATTTCTTATCTTTCTCCCTAGATATCTACCCTTAATAGTAGATGTTCAGTAAACGTTTATGGAATGAATGAATGAATGACTCATTAGCATCTAGACCTTTTAAGGCTTTTAAAACCTACAATGAACAATTATTTGGGGTATTCTGATTCTGTCACCTGGAATGTCCACTGAGGAGCCAACATTGGGTGCTTTTGTGATATGAAAAGCTCAGCCTCAATTTTCCAGTTGGCTGCCGTGGACTGGCTGGCCAGGGGATAGACCCTGGACAGCTGGGCCTCACTGTTAACTGACCTCGCCTACTCGGCATCAACCCCAAGATGCTGGAACTGTATCCTGGTGGGTTACCTTGGCAACCTCACAATGTCATCTGTTAGAATGTCCTAGGGCGGCAGCTTTTAATTCTATCACAGCGGTCTCATCGGGGGTCATGTAATAGTGCTGTTTTTCCTCTGCTCACACTTCCTCCCCCTATGATTTAACACTAAGTACTCGGGGAGGGAGTCGAACACGGGGAAAACCAAGCTATTACAGCACGACAGGTCACAGATGGCCCCAGAACTGGGATCCTGAGTGTTCGCAGTCAATAAAACGCAGGCCCCAAGTTAATGGGGAAGTCAGTTCTCCTCACGCCCCCTGTGGAAAGGAGAGGAGTTAAGCCAGCCTAGGCAAGCGTAAGAAGCAGCTGTGGCCAGAATGTACAATTCTTATAAAAGCTCGGTTAAAGGAGCCCCCCGCTGGAGCAATCTCTCTCTTGGCCCCAGCAGCAACGCCCCACTCTGGAGATGATTAAGGCCATGGGTACCAGCAGCCAGAGCAATTTTGCTGCATCCCAGTCCTGCTGAGGCTTGGCGGGAAGGAGGACCTCAGCTACCCTGTTCTGCTCACCTTCTTCCCACCCCTACCCCCTATTTTACCACACTTAGCGCCCCCTGCTCCTAACTCAGCTCCAAATAACTCAGTCTCCACTATTCTGTAGAGTGCAGTAACATCTTAAGAGAGAAAATGGACCCATCAAAAGCTGTGAAACCTGAAGAGCTACTGTGCTAATTGCTTATTTACGGGACCACAAAATCCAGATCTCATACAGGACAGCTCAGCACAACATTTCAGGGCTGAAGGGAGAGATCAGTAAATTCATATATATACCCTGAGAGCATAAGAATTATTCATCTTATCATCACGGTTCATATTTCAGATGGGTTTGCAGCTACTGTGATATCAGTTTGGCCATCCCCACAGGCTGCAGGGAGCTGGCCCCATATAGGGCAATACTTCTTACAAGGAGGGATGGTAGCAGAGCTCCCAGTTCTGCGCCTCAGAGCCCCTGCATTTGTTCTTGGTGAAGCAAAGTTTCACACTGGGGCAGGGCACACTCCTGCCAGTGTCCAAATGTGCCCACTAACTCCCTCAGTGGTACAGGAGTGTGAATTGCGGTGAGGGTAGGGAGCTTGTTAGAATGCTTTATATGGATGCGCTGATTGGCCAGGACCAGAGACTTTTATCTAATACTTGGCACATGTCACTCACTGGCATCACCAATTTAAGAAAACAGCGGATAAATGCCAAATGTTCCATTCATGCCACTATCAAAAAGCTATACTCACTACTATGTATATTCTGCTACTTAATTCACTCCTTATTTTATTTTAAATTCCTGGTCTGTTAGACAGGCAGTTTAGGGGAACAGGGGCCCTCCTGTGGCTGAGATTGAATTTGCTCTCTGGAGCAAAGAAGCATGAAGAACCTAAATTTCAGGCATCTGATATGAAACACATTGTTGTTTGCAATTTCCCTCACGCAGTTTGAAGAAACTTCTGGCTTACCCAAAAGCTGCCCACCTCCACAATCCTTCATTGGTCTAGATATTAAAAAAAAATATTAGATAATAAATCAAAAAAATGGGATCAAATTTTAATTGTGATTTCTTTTCCATCCCTATTCCTCCCTTTCCCCCCACTTATTTCTTCTTACACTATGCCAACACTTGTCATCAATTTAGAGCACTAGAAGACATAGTTTTTCACAAGAGAGAGTTATCATGGCACTCCTAAGGAAAAACCAGTTAAATTTTTGGCTTTGGTGTTTCAAAAATCAAGGTACAGATATAAACAAAAACATAATGGAAAAATATGAAGACAAGGAGAACCATTGTCCCCTGTCACATGTCCCTACACCCCCCTAGTCCCCCAATATCCATACACACACATACCCTCCAAAACTAGACCCAAATTGCCAGATTGGAGCAAGGGAAGGAGAAAGAGCAGAGGAAATATGGCAATAGGGAGCAACTGGTAAGATGCAGGGACAGCCCAGAATCAGAATTCAGAAACCCACCACCCTCCACTCAAGCGAGACTCATCCATACAGAACACTGGGGAATCCTGCAAACAACTGGACAACTACTCCTGGAACTTGTCCAGGGGCAGCACTGTAGATCTTCAGTAGAGGAAGGAAAGATGCTGTTCATCCTTCCCTCTGACATTGGGGTGAACTCCCATTGATGACACTCAAGGCCCAGCTGTGGGCCTTCCAGAAAGACTGGCTCCCATTGCTTGAGTTCAGCACATGCTGCCCATAAGTCTCTGAGATGAAGAGCAGAGCCCTGGACCCCTGAGAGACAGTGAAAAATTCTAAGAGTATAACATTTTTGATCAGGCCTGTACTTAGATAGGCCTGAATGGACCACAAATTCACTTTTTACATATTTTTTAATGAGTCAAGCATTAAATGAATGAAAGAAAGCTTAAATACCTGATTGATTGAAATATCAGATAAAATTAATCTCACTCATCCCAAACTACAACAAAATAATCCCTCCACATAGGTGTTATGCCAAGAATGGAGAAATAATTCTCTTGAGATATTAAGTGATGTTCTTTCGAATCCCAATATTTCCTATCTTTCCCCTTTTCTTTGACTGAGGAACCAACTAAACTATTTGGCACCTGTGCTCAGGGAAGGGTTGTTTCAGCAGAAAGGCTAAGGGAATTCTAAAAAACACGGGCTTTTGAATTTCAGATGCCTCAAGGAACTCAAAATTGAGAGTGAAAAAAGTTAGAGCTGGGCCTCCCCGGTGGCGCAGCGGTTGGGCGCTGCGCTGTGGAGCTGTCGGCAGCGGCCACGCGAGTTCGACGCCCGGCCGGGGAGAGTCCCACATGGTGCGGCAGACCTCTCCTGCCTGCCCGCTGCTCCCCTCAGCAGTGTATTTCTGATCTGCCTGTTCTGCTCCCCGCTCTGTCTCTGGTGAACCCTCTCGCCACCCCACACCTCTGGCCTGTACCCCAGCTTGTATGCATAAATAAAAAATAAATCTTTAAAAAAAAAAAAAGAAAAAAAAGAAAAAAGTTAGAGCTAGAAAAAAAGTCTCTCAGAGCACATAAGTTACCTCAGACTGCAGAAGGGAAGGAAAATGTGAGGAGAACTGGAGTGAGTGGACGTGGTAAGTGACGAAAAAGGGGAAAACTGAGGTCCTGCTCCAGTTTATTCAAAAGCCAGGTACAAATTCCCCTCATGACAGGGTAAAGAAGCCTGTATTGAACCAACCAGCTTTCCTGCAGGTGAACGCTAGACAAAATCTAAAAGGCACCTCTCTGAAGCCAGCAAAAAACAATTAAACATAGGAAGAAATTAGAAGGGAGTCAATAGAATCATCTGCCGGTGGGTTTCCCAATTTTGTGTGGTGGTTTTTCATCTGAGGGTAGGCTATCAAATGCCCCACACAGCAACCTCAGCTTGGCCAGAAACCCACAGTTGCCCCACTAAGGAATCAGAGGACAGTGTAGGGTGACCCCAACAGCTAGAATGTGGTGGTGGTCAGAATCTTAGAAAATGAGTCATAGATGAAGATCAATAAACTGTATATTAGCTATGTGTTAACCTTGGACTGACCCCTGAACTACACTCCAGGCATTGCTCCATGCAAAGGACAAAGGAGACTGAGTTTAGAATTCAAGTTCAGCAAACTTTTTTAAAAAGATCAATATTCCTGAGAATATTATAGCAGAATCCAGGGTCTTGATAATGTATCATTCACTGTGGTCCACAATGCAGTCCAACATTACTAGATATTTTAAAAAAGGAAAATGTAACTCATATGTAAGAGAAAAAATAACCAATAGAGACAGACCACAGGATGAGCCAGGTATTGAAATAAGATTAGGATGCTAAAGCAGCTATTTTAACTATCCTTGAAAATATAGAAGGAAATATATGTAATGAAGGAAAAGATAGGATATTTCAGTAGAAAAGCAGAACCTTTAAAAAGGAACCAAATGAAAATTATAAAACTGAAATAAAAAATATATATCTGAAATAAAAATGAAAATGATGATGGGTTGTGTAATAGAAAACAGAGATAGACTTGGGGGAACCCAAATACAGAGGGGAAAGTATGTCTCTTTTTCCAAGCAGAACTTAGAGTGTACTCAGCATTTCTGGACAGATGGGTCTGAGGAAACCTTCAGCTTCCCTGGTCTATAACATACTATGGAGGAAAGCAGAGAAGTGGAAAGGGCTGTAAATAGTCCTACAAAGATACCCAGGCAGCAGCAAAGCAGTAAAAATACTCTCCTGTTCTGAAAGAAGCAGAGGAGTGAGCTGAGAGACTGGAAGCCTTATAGCAGATCTTAGGGATAATATAGCCAAGAGCAGTGTGAAACAACAGTCAGCAACTAGACAATGAAAAGAGATCCCCTTGGCTGCCATCCTGGGTGTCAATGACACAGATCAGAGGAGCTAAATTCTATTCGTGCTCTGGCACAATGTGAGCCCCCCAAAACTTATGCACAGCTCTAGAAGAGCTGGGGCCGATCCTGAAATTGCCTGGGAAGAAGTTTCTGCCCCTTTGATTTCCCTCTGAAATGTTACTATAGAACCATAGAGTAAGTTTTAGTCTTGCCATGAATACCATTTTTCTTAGTTCATGCAGGCTGCTATAATAAAGTACCACAGATTTGGAACCACATTTATTTCTTACAGTTCTAGAGGCTGAGAATTCCAAAATCTTGGCAGTGGCAGATCAGTGCGTGGTGGGGACTCACTTCCTAGACAACCATCTTTTCACTATAACCTCATGGTGGGAGGAATAAGGTTGCTCTCTGGGGCCCATTTTAGAAAGGCACTAATCCCACTCATGAGGGCTCCACCCACATGATTTAATCATTTCTCAAGGCCCTGCCTCTTTGGGGTTAGGATTTCAACAGTGAATTTTGAGGGACTATAAACATTCACACTGTGGCTCCATTCATATCAGGAGCTAACACTTCTATACACTGGATTAGTAACGTTTCTTGCCAGTTCTGCTCTTTCCATCCTCCTAACTCATTTTGTTCTCCAATCCACTTTTGAAATGCATGTAGAGGATTTAAATGTTAGTGGCTAAAGACCCATTTCCCTCCTTGTTGTCAATCATCTCCCTACTCAGCTGAAATGGAGGTTTTGGAACAGAGCTCTCTGTCAATCATCATTGAGGCCTTTTCTCTCAGCCCTAGTGTTTCCAAGTCCAAGTATCGAGTTAGGCTGACAGCTCATGAGAGGTTTTTGAAGAAACCTAAATCCTGGTGTTAGCACCCAGCCTCAGCTATGCAACAGCTGGATGGCGATTAGCCAGATTGAAACATCTGCTTTCTTCTCCAGGCGTTAGCATCAAGTGTCTTTGCTACTGCTATTATTAAGGAATTATCAGTATTTTATAGGGGTTATCACTTCTTGAAAAGACAGCTAGTGAGTCATGCAGGGCAGGACCACAGTGGTCAAGATATAACAAGGCAAGGCCTTACTCTCATCTTTCCTTTCCTTTCAAGGTCATTATACAGATCTGACTGTCTTAAGGAGGGTAACTGATCCCAAAGCTTCCTCTCCTCTCATTTTTTTTAAATCCTAGTTACAGGCTCCAAGCAAGAGCCTAGAAGTGGACTTCATTTTAAAGAGTCGAGAGTGTACCAGGTGAGTTCTTGTTGCATACCAGAGAAATGGGCTTTGGTTATCTTAAGATGTAAAGAAAATTATGAAAGGCTTTTGGTTTGCTCATAGGATAGACAGGAACACTGAGGACAGAGGCTGAGGCAATGTGGTTAACTGTATCTTCCAATGATTGCCCATAACACTATTGCTTGCCCCATAGGCTCTTCTAGAACCAGGTGATTCCCTCATCAAAAGGTGGAGTATAATTTCCCTCTTTTTAATCTGGGCAGTTTGTCACACCTCTGTCACCAGGGAATGTAGCATGAGTGAAGCCATGTGAACCCTGTGGCTAGCAAGAGAATGGGTTTCCACCCAGACAGGTGGAGTCCCCCAGGAAACATCACCTACCATGCCAACATGCAAACAGTGCTCCTGCTCTGAGGACACCATGTTTTAAGAAGCCCAAACTGGCTGACACAGAGGCGACACAGAGGCCACACAGAAAGGAACGGAGACCCACAAATAGAGAAAGCAAGGCTAGCCAGCCCCCAGCCTCTCCACTACTTAAAAGGCACCAGAGGGCCAGGTCAGAACCACCCTGCAAGCCCCCCTAAATCCTGACCCACAAAAATTATGAGAAATAGCAAAATGGTGGTGGTTTTAAGCCACCAGGTTTGGGGTGACTTGTTTTGTAACAGTAGCTAAATAGTACAGCGAGGAACAAAGGAAGGGAAGGAAAGAACCCATCTGAAACTGTTCAAACAGGACCCTCTCTCTCCAGCTTGAAGCCTCCACCTCCCACAGACGTCACACTGCCTGGTTCTCTCACGCTACCGAGGAAAATGAGCATGAACATAAACCTTGACATTTCAGTGACTTACAGATTGTTTTCTTAAGTGCAAAGGGGATTACCTGCAGTGAAAATTCCCCAGTCTCAATTCTCTCTTGCCCCTTTCACAAAACAAACCACGCCAAAGTGATCATGGAGTGTTCTCTGGGCAGATACCCATTGTGATTATATTTTCTTTTGTAAAATGGGACTTTTTAAAAGATTTCTTAGATGCTCCTTTTTGTATTTAAAAAATATTAGTTGAGCCATGCAAGAAAAATCCCATTTAAAACACACCCCACACACATGCCCTCGAGCACATTTTGCAGGACTTGCTGTTCAAACTCATCAACCCTCAGGTCATTTGGAGAGTGAGCCCTTTGCCCACAAAGGCACAATGACAGAAAGCATTCCTGCAACTTTCTGAGAACTCCTAGCTTACCTCACCTTCGAGGTCCTATTTTTGCTTCTCATTATGACACTTAGAAGAAACTTTCATTAGCATTTTTACTTAAACAAAAACCAAGATACAATTAGCAGCTGCTTCAGACTCTGACATCTGGGGATTTCCCAGAAAGCATTATTAATATTACAAGTAAAATGTGTTCAGGAGGGAAAACACAGACCCTGATTCATCTGCCTGACCACACAACCAGCAGACTGTCATCCATCCCTGATACACACCCTCCCGGTACTGGGGGAATGACAATGACAACCCACAAAAGCTGGTGTTGTCCCACTTCCAGATGGTGGAAACCTGGAAAGCCACAGCTTTTCCAAGTGCATTTGCCAGCAAGACTATGAACAGATGTTGCCAGAACCTGGCTTGTGTGAGCTGCCAAACAGGACCAGGGAAGAGCTGGCTGAAATATGCGTTTGGATAAAGGCGAAGGAGTGATGTCTAAGGTTGTGTTCCAGACTCTCTCTCTGAACAATAAATGGCTTCAAGTATATTGACTTGAAACAATAAGAACCATCTCTTAAATCTCTCATGGTTTCTGTACTACTGGAGCTTGGGAAGGTCTTGGCTAGGTGGTTCTGGTTCAGGCTTTCTCATACAGTTATAGTCAGATGGCTGCTGGAGCTGGGACCAGGAGGGGTGGAAGAGCTGGGGACGGCCAGCGCCTCTCGCTCTCTCCGACCCCCCCGTATTTCTATCTCTATCCCTCCCTCTCTATCTCTTCTCAAGGCCTCTCCAAGTGGTCCTGGAGGCCAAAGTTTTCCAGAGACAGGAGTGAGGCAGAAACTCCACTGCCTTTTAGGACTTAACTTCCTTTTAGGACTTAGCCTCAGAGTTACATAGTTTCATTTTCATCAGACCATTACTAAAAACAGTCACTTTGGTCCAAATTCAAGGGGAAGACAAGAGAGAAGTCATATTGTAAGAAGAGCACATGGGATGAGAGACATCGCAGCTACCATCTTTGGAAATTACACTTGGCCACAGGCTGGGTTCCCTAGAAGCAGAAGAGCTAGAAGTAGGATCCTTGTGCGTGTCATTTATTAAAGAGCAGGGAGGAGAAGTTGAGCAGGGTTATGGTTTCAAGTGGAGTCTAACATCAGCCCAGGAGAGGGCTTATAAATCCCCTGCGCCTTACAGAGAGGCAACTCCATCTGCCCTTGGGCCCTGCTCAGGCAAGGACGCCATGTGAGCACTTAGCAACAGCCAGTAAAAGAACTACCGGCGGGGGCTGGGGGTGCAAGGGCCTTTGCCGAAATGGGAATATGAGACAACGTTCAGAAGCTGATTTCTATGAGAACTAGCAGGTAAGGACTGGATCTCAGTTAGGTCCAAGACATCAGTCTTCAAGGTGGGAGATGTTACAGGGTTAGCAGGAGGTATATTTATGGCATTACAAGGTATCTGAGACACATAGTCTTCAGGGCAGTAAGTCCCCTTAAACTGGCATAAGCAAAGGAAATATATGGGCTCTATGAAATGAGAAAGTCAGTATTGGTGCTGATCCAGGTTGGATCGAGGGCCCAAAAAAGTATCTCCAATGTCAGGCTTTCTCTCTCTATTAACTCCTTCTGCCTTTTTGTGGGCTCAGTTCTTAGAATGTTTGTCCTTTTGTGGCAAGGTGGCTGATGTCTGCCAGTAATGCCAGGTTCATATCCTTTCCTCTCAGCAAACCCTGTGGGAAAAGATCTTTCTTTCCCTAATAATTCTCACAAAAGTCCCACTGAGCGCTATCGGCTTTGAGTAGCTTGACTTGGTCGTTTCTGAAAACAACCACTATGGCCAAGAGATGTGCTGCTCTGATTGGCCAGGATTGAGTTAAGGCTCCCTTTGGGGCTGAAGATGGAATCAATTTCACTAGAACCACAAAGATTGGAAAAAAGGAGGGACGATGCCACAGGAAAATTAGGGAAATATTACCAAAAGAAAGGGGACAAGACAAGACAGGGAAAATACTCCAACAAAGGAAATTCAAGACCAAGCGGCGAATGTTGTCACCGAACTAGTTCAGCAAGACTGAGCTGGCCTGGGCAGGCCGGTGGGCTCCATTCAGACTCTGGTGTGCCTGGGCCAAGGTTGCATACAACTCCTCTATCCAGGGACAATCTTGATTCCAGAACTTGGAGCCAGAGTCATACCCATGAAGACTTAATCACTCAGGAGAGGCCGTGGGGCTTTCTTTGGGGGCTGCTAGGATTTGGAAGCAGGGAGCCAAAAAGTTATGATGACTCTATTTTCTAGCTAGACCAGAGGTCTTTAGTTTTTAAAATGCTAACTGTAGAGTAGATTTTGTGTGATCGTTTCTCATATAAAGATTAGAAGTTTGGGGAAAAAAAAGATCTAGGAAGAAAGTCAAAGAGATTGGTGTTAATTAATCAGGGAAAACAAACTACACCACACACACACAAGTATTTTAATTAAGTCATCGTCCCTATTTTAAAAAAAGTGGTAGCTAGCCATTCTTGAGTGCAACTGAGGATGAAATAAAAAGCAAATGGGCTTAATTGCAGCAATGGGGAATTAAATATGAGAAGGAATTCTTTGTTCAACATTGGCCTAAATTTTAAGCTCTATTTAATTGTAAACTTCCTTTGGGTAAAAGAATTGTGTCTTCTTCATCTTCCCCCAAGTTGGAAAAGATGGATAACTGAAAACTCTCAGAGACATAGAACTGTACCAAATTCTCTAGCTTTTAAGGTTTTATTTATGGCTGCATGTGAGTCTGATTTATCTACTGTATCAATTAAAAATATTTTGGCTGCAAGGATCAAACAACCTGCCTTAGTGGTTTAAGCAAATAGGGGGAGTGTTTTTCTTACATAACAAAGTGTCAAGGCAACAGCTCCTGGCCCTGATTTGCAGCTCATGATTTGTTTGGGTTGCAAGATACCTGCTGCAAATTATCAGAAAAAAGAAGGATGAGGAAGAAAATGGTATCTATGTCTGGGAAGTATATGCTATCCCAAGAACCACAAAATAAACATGCTTTTATATCTTATTGGTCAAAATTGGGTAACAGGCATGTCCAGCTGAAAGGCAGTTACAGGCAAGGGTTTAGCATGGGAGTTAGATCAGCCAGATCCATGGTGCTGCAAACCCAAACCTGTGACTGTGGTGTGGGCAAGTAAATATTCGTCCCAGGCAATGACTTCATTCCTGGGATTTAGGCTGACCCCTTTTCTCTCATACACAGATTCACATTTGACTAGACCTTGGTTTGAGGATGCTCTTTCACACTTAATAATTAGGTTCTAGTGCACTGTAGACCCCAGGAGATAGATGTCTCGGCCATGAGTGTGGGTATATACCTAGGCCAAGTCATTTTCACAGTAACCCAATCACCTGGTCCCAATGATTAGGCTACAAGTGATCATGTGACCCTAGCAGGACCAAACAGAGTTACTCCCCAGGATTTTAATTTAGAGTTAGAGGAAGAGAAATATCATCAGTTTGGGTGGAGGTGGAATTGGGCTAATAGCAAACACCTTCCCACCATGTGGAAAAGCCCATCTTGTAGGAGATAACCACACAGGTGTACAGACTTCAGAGGGCAAGAGAGAAAGAACAAATTACAATCTTAAATCTCTGCATCCAACAGTGAGTAGACTTCCATTTTTGTCAGTCATAAATTTCCTTTAAGTTCAAACTGGCTTAGTTGAATTTTTAGTCATTGTACCTGAGGGTTTTAATTAATTAAGAGGTTGGACAAACACCCAATAATGCAAATGCCATTTATTTGGAATTTAGAGAATGTTTGCCAGAGGGAAATAGGTAAAATGCTTCCTGTACTTATATTGAGCTATTAAGATGTTTTTAAACACTCAGAAATATCAGAGTATGCAAGTATTACTGTTAAATAATTACAATTTCTATAATTATTTCCTGTCTTTTTTTAAGAGGCCATTTAAAAACCTCTAAGATGAACTTGCATGGTATTTATCTTACCACCATGATTACTTTATGTACTAAAATACTGCTCCAGAAGGAACCAGGGTGACAGGCTGGTCGGATGGACATGGTCTCTATATATAGAAGCCAGACATCTGAGTTCCCATCTGTGCTACTGAAAGTGCTGTGTGAACTGGTGAGTTACTTGACCTCTCTGGGCTTCACTGTCTTTATTGTTCAAAGACATGCACTAAGCCTTCTGAAGCCCATCTCACCTTTATCATTCTGTGTCAGTTTGACCACTGAGACTAACTCCTGGTTATACCCAGAAGCCCTGGGGGCTTGCTCAGTCTCACAATGGGGACATAGTCTAGAACAGAGACATCCTGACTCAAACTGTTCTCCAAGTCATATCAACGTCCTTGCCAACTCAGGAGAGGAGCTCGTTCTGTTGGGATGTAGGACTTGCTTTCATGCCTTCTCTGACTGGTCCAGATGGACTGCCTTCCTTATGAAGCCCATCGGCTGCTGTGACACGATGTCACAGGCCCAGAGATTTATAAACACTGAAATTTACTTGTCATAGTTCTGGAGTCTGGAAGTCTGGGACTGTGGTGCCAGCAGATTTGGTGTGGTGGCT
Organism: Scalopus aquaticus; assembly: GCA_004024925.1. NCBI lineage: Eukaryota > Metazoa > Chordata > Mammalia > Eulipotyphla > Talpidae > Scalopus > Scalopus aquaticus. The sequence continues at coordinate 61,836 of PVIJ01003920.1, read as the reverse complement.
GGTAAGAGCCTGCCTCCTGGTTCAGAGCTGACACCTTCTCGCTGTCCTCATGTGGTAGGTGGGGCACGGGAGCTCTCCTGAGCCTTTGATGAGGCCTGAAGCTCATTCTCTAGAGTTCCAACCTCGTGGCATAAGCACCACTCAGAGGACTTATCACACATGTACACTTCACCCCTAAACATTCCAGCAGGAATGTCTCTTTTCCTTTTTGCTGTTAAGACTTCCATTCAATGAAATGTACACATCTTAAGTGTATCGTTAGATTAGCTCTAACAAACATATCCCAAAACTTATCCAGATATAGAGCATTACCATCATTCCAGAAAGTTGCCTCAAATCCCTTCTTGCTTGTTCCCTGCCCCCACACTCCAGGAGCAACCACTCCTCTATTACTTTCTCTAGCATAGATTAATTTTGTCACCAATGTGTGGCAATCATACACTCCAGCCTCTTTTGTGTCTGGCTTCTTTTCACTCAGAATAGTGGTGTGGAGACTCACCCCTCCTTGCTCTATCTGTTCGCTGCTCATTCCTTGTACTGGCTGAGCAGTAAGCCTTTGTGTGACAGTTTATCCACTCTTTTGTTGATGAGCTGGGCTGTTTGCAGTTTGGGGCCATTATGAATAAAACAGCCATGGACAATCTTGTTAAGTACTTATTTTCTTTCAACAAAAGCTAAAATGTCATGAACTTACAGCCTCAATAAAAATCTCCATCTAAGACCGATACTCTTCTGGATAGAAAAATAAACAAGTAAGCGCCACCCTTTGTGGTGGACTTACAATGTGCCCAGCTGCCTGCTGAGAGGGGTTCTTCCACCAAACGTTCCATTCTGTCCTCACCACCTCCTTTTCCAGATTCGCAAATCAAGGCATAAGGCAGGGAAGCGACTTGCCTGAGCTCTCGTGGCTTGTACACTGCAGACCCTCCTCTGCCTTTTGGAAAGTGGCTTGAACATCCACAGTGAGAGCAAGACCATGAAAAGATGAGTATTGAGTTTGTTTCCCCAGTTAGCACGCTCTAATACTGACATCATTTCTATCTGCCTTCTGAGATGAGCCTTAGTACATGAAGGAGAGAGTGGAGAGCCGAAGATTACAACACGATGAAGCAAGGCCATCCCTTTACTAAGAAATCTACATGGACAGCAAGAACTTAAAAACATGAGTAGTATATTGAAAAAAAAAATCCTTCCTATTACAAAATCTTAGAATGGAATAAGAGCTTAAAAAAAAAGTGCTTGATCAGCTTTTTGTCCATATATAAAAGTAGATATGACCAAAGTGGAATGTTTTGCCAGGAAACTTGTAAAAGAAGGAAGGACAGATTTATGACTAGTGTTCATCTAGCACACACTAAGTGCCAGGAAGCTCCGTGCTGGATAACTCACATTATTGAGCTCATCTCATCTTCCCAGCATTCTCTGTCCATTCTCTGCTTCTTAGGAATGAAACTCCTGGTTTTTTGTTTTGTTTTAATATTTAATTTTTTATTTATATCTTTTACATTATTGTGTATTCCCTGAAGGTTACTCACCACTGATTCACCCATGAACTGTCACCAGATGTGAGGTCTCACCAAAGTAAGGTATTTCTCAGCCTCGTTTGTAGGTACAATTGGCATGTGACTGAGCTCTAATGGAAGGGATGGGGGTGGGGGTGTAGGAGGTTAAAGCAGGGAGTGGTGCACAGTTTTTGCAGAGACCCTCAAATCTACCGTATGCCCTATTGTCCATGCATTCAATCTCTTTAGTGTCCCCACAATTATACCACTATTTTTGAAACGTATATATGTGCTATTGTGATGAATAATATTTCACCAAAAAGCATTATCTAAACAATAGATAGTAAATACATACCTACTGTCAGGCCAGATTAATACTACTCAACAAGAACTTTCTAGAAATACTCCCATGGCTAGGGACTCGTGATGGAATTTTAGACACAGAAGCAGTTCAGAGAACGGAGACTTGGAAAGTAGCAGACCATTTGGTCACCTTCAAATCACCCTGAGATGGGGCCTCAACTTAAACGCAGGGCAGCTATACTGAGAAACACAAACCCAGAGCCTTGAACTGGGGGTGCTATGCCCAGGGAGCCCAGCACACAGCACCCTCTTCATTGGGTGAAGAAGGTCAGGCCTCACATGAATTAGGCACCCGCCGCATGGCCATGGGCAGCAAGAAGCAGCAGGAAGAACAAGAAAACTAGTAGTAATGAAGGGAGGGAAGGAAAAGGGCACAAAATGGAATAGAAAAGAACACAAGGGACCACGGAGATGGATCACGGGTGAATTGGTGGCGGGCTACCCAAGGGGAATACAAAATGTAAAAGACATAAATAACAATAAAAATATATATTTATAAAAAAAAGAAAAAAAAAGAAAACTAGTAGTGGGAACATGTGTGGGCAAACTCTTCACTTTCTTGTTTCAGCCAGGGCTGTATAAGTGCAAGCAACAGAAATTGTCAATGGACCACTCAGGCTAGAAAGGACTAGGAGAAGAAAAGCTGAAGAGCCATGCCTTAGAAAGGATAGAAAGGGGATTGTGGTAGCAGATGCTTTAGGAGAGCTCCAACCATGCGTTACCATGTGGTACTTTGCCAAGACTGGGCTCTTTGGGAAGAACATGATTGGCAAAAAGACTACTGGGTGGGAGCTTCACCCTCAAAATCCCACCAAGGCTGGGGATGGCTTGTCCTTTAAAGAAAACCAGGGTGCTGACACCAGAGAAAGGGGAAGGATGCTGAGCACTGGGGAAACAATGGATGTCTATTCTGTCTTGCCCCATCTTCATCTGTAAACTGGGAATAACCACTGCTACATTATGACATGTAGCAAGATAATGCAGAACACAGCTTGGCTCCTGGAAGGTGCCTAACATGTGGCAGTCTCCAAACCTTTCCTGCGGAGAAGGAAGACGCACCTTTGGCTCTGAAAAGAACGCATCCCCAGCGCAGATGGAAGAACTTTGACATCTAACCATTCTATAGGTCTCCTGAATCTCAGTGTAGAACAAGCAGTGGACTTCTGCACACTTGAGCTATTGCTTCCCATGAGGGGAGTAAAAAATAAATTAAGTTTTACATGAGTCCCTTCTTGTATACAGGCTGAGCTCTGAAGGAAGCCAACCCAATGGCCAATTCATCTGAAGTCAGGCTAATAGAACTGTTATTTGATTCCGATATTAAAGATCTCCCCCTGGCACTTTGCCTCCTTTATGATGTATGTGATGTATGGCCAACTGCTTTCTGAGGAAGCTACTGCAGCCTGAACAATGTTTTTCTAAAATCTTGTTTAATTTCTCTCTCTCTCATGCGTGCGCGCGCGCGCACACACACACACACATACACATACACACACACACCACTTTCCCTTAAAAAAGGTATCTAGAGTCAGAATTACATTTTGCCCACACATTTCTCAACTTTTAAGATTGCCTCCTGCAGTCTGGATGTGGGCATTTCTTAGGTCCTACCTGCAAGAGGTGGCCTTTTTCACCATTCTTTCTTGGCTCTAATTTTTGCCAACTTAAATTTTTTTCCTCACCTTCAACATCTTCATTCTATCTCCCCAGACACGTCTGTTCTACCATTTCAGGTATTTTTGCCTAGTCAAAAGCATGAAACTTGACAGATTATTTACTGATTAAGGGCTATTGAAAGACAAGACCCTTTCGAGTGATGAGTTTCAAAATCTAGGTCTGGTGAACTGATTTGAAATAATGAACCTTAAGGCCCTTTTGTTTTCCAGAGTTTTTTTAATGTTAAAAATAAAGCGATTATGCTGACCTTTTTTCAGCCTGTTAAGGATTCTGTTTCATCCTACAATGAGAAGACATTGAATGATAAATGGCAGAGGATAAAGTGACCAGGTTTGTGGTTTTAAAGCAGATTTTCCTAGCCATTGAAAATGGGTTGTGTGGGGGAGTTGGGAGTGTGAATGGAGACAATGAAAGCGGATGAAGATGGCGTTAATGGCGGCAGAAGCTTTGGAGAGAAGTAATTCAAGGGGGAGGACTGAATTAGATAATCAGACAAAGCTGAATTAAAAATTAAGAAAGTAAGTGAAATAATTCCACATATAATAAGACATAATTGCATTCCTAATTGCAGTCTCTTCTTCAGAGAAAATATTATAGCCACAGTACAGCCCATAGTTTTTATCCATTTTCTTTGGACTAACTTCCAAGGACAAGAAAGTCAACACTCAAACACCTAAATCCTTAATGCTTTTAGATGATAAAAATGTCTTTAAAATAGACAAGTGTTTAACAACTAGCCTCTCAAAAGTGTCAGTTAAAATCTATCCTGTTTCTCTCTTACCACTGACACACTTTAAATTGAACACTAAGCATATGTAGGAGAGAAACATTTTCTATATGCTTTTTCTGTCAAGATGGATGGGGTTCTAACTCAGACTTAGAAGTGTCAGAATAAAACCCAAGAGGCTTGATTATTCGATGCTTTAGTAAAGTGAGAGAAACATTCTCAGAAGATTGTGGCTTTAAAAAAAATAAATAAATAAACCACCAGCAACAATTTTCCATAGAGGAAACAGAAATTTGGGAACAGGAATTTTTCTTCATAAATTTTGTTGTCTTACATAGACGAAGGATATGAACAGGGATGATATAGCAATTATGAAATTATTGTAAGAGAACACAGACTTTTTCCAGATACATCTTAAATCTTCAACTTGGGCATTCTAGACAGAAACAGAAATGAGTGCTTCTGTTTCTGGAATCACTCTTAATTTCCTTGTTAAACACTTTGCACACACAACACCAAGGACTAGCTCTAAAAGTGTTTGTGAATGAAACACTATTCAAAAAAGGGCTCTCTGCTTACAAACAAGAAAATCTGATTGCCTCTCTTGGACTGAAAAGGGAGTAATTGGAAGGATAACTGGGTTTCAGTAATTTGACGGTAGGCTGGGCATCCCCAAACCAACGGGGTCTTCCCTTAACACGTCCCATGTTGCTCTGCTTTTTATTTTTTCATAGCCTATCTCTCTCTCTTTTTATAACCTGTGCCAGAAGCAAACCCAAAATCCAAAATAAAGGGAGGAATAACTGCCCAGTTTATTGGCTGAATCTGACCATTCTGCTGAGGAAAGAGGCTAAGCTGCTGTAACAAAAATACTCCAAGTACAGTGGCTCAAACAGAATAAATGTTTGTTTATTTCTCACATCACAATCTAGGGTAGTGAGTAATTAAGGTGGTTGGTTCATACAAGGCCCCAAGTTCATTTTATTCCAATATTTTCTGGGTTCACAGATCCTTTAGCATCTCAATAATATTTCATAGCACCTACGGGTGAAAATAAATAGTCAAAAGGTTGGTTTATGAATAAGTTGGTCCAAATAATAGACATTCTAATATATAATCACTTATGTCTTAATAGCTCTTGAAAAAATTACACAGTTTGAAATAAGAGTATTTTTACTTCATTTTAAAAATAACCACCATTTCTTAATAATAGGATGAGTATGCCCATTGGGCACTGCACAATTTCTCAAACCTTGGACTCAGATTGGATACCACCACCATCATTTCCTAGTCCTGATTTTTGCATAGTGCATACTTTTCATAAGAGCAAATGTCTGAAAACAGCTTCACAAAGACATGATATCAGGACTAATGTTCAAACTGTGAGCCTCTTGGATTGGTAGTTTTATTTGGTATCTGACAGATGTTAATCAGTTTCCTTCCAGACTCTAAACCATCCTGCCATAATCCTATGTGTTCACTGAGGCACCTCAGGGTGCCTTTGGCACAGTTTGAGAACCACTGTACTGAAGTGGCATTCTTGTCCCCTGGCTACACAAATCACTGAACTGTATCTACATATGGTTTCTCCTGTATAGGGCATTACCTTGCAGCCTCTCAGGCAATCACTTGCCTGGCTCTTCTCAGACTCCTGTCACTACAAATCAAGCCAAATGTGTTTTGTCAGAAGAATTCAGAGCTAACAAGTTTGTTAGTAATTTCCTTGCTATCATTCCATACCCAGTGGAGACCAAGTTCCTGGATCCCTGCTTTCTTACTCCAGGAAGAATCTAAAGCAAAACCCAACCCATTAAAAGGTAAAGGTAATGGATAATATGCAGGCTCTGTGTGTATTCTGAAAATGACCTACATTCCTCTAACCCTGAACTCACAGTGCAGCGAAATAATAAGACTTGAGACGGTATTGAATCGTAAGGGAAGGGTGAGATTTATAAGCTTCCTTGCAGGTTCCATTCAAAGACTTGAAACCGTGAGTCTGAAACGCAGGGTCGGGGAGACCCTGTTCTTAGTAGAGGCGAGTGTCTTGGAGACAGACGCCCCATTATCTGACCTCAGCCACCAAGCCCCTGAGAATGGCTTGGTGTCAATTCAGTGTGGTGAGCGGTGAGCTCACCATGCCACCTCCAAGTAGGGGGCTAGAAAGTCCGAGTGTCTTTGATTGTGATTGAACTTGATTCCATTTCAAACCCCTGTTCTGCTGGGTGGTAGAAACTAAACTGCAGGTATTTCTGGGTTCTCCATGAAATTACACTGAGCAATGTGAAATTGCTGCTCTTTGATGGTTTCTAAATAGCCATTGCATATGGTTCAAAGTATAATTCAGCTCTGTCGCTTCCAGGGTCTACATTCCAGGGTATTCCTCGATGAGGGAGCATGCTAGTCCTGTGCAGGGACCACTGCATCCCCGTCACTGCCCATCCTAGCATGCCCCTAAGAAAACCTGGCTGTCCTTTGCCTTCTGTGGCTGGCCCGTAAAGATCTTTTCTCTGTCCTTGCTCCCACCCCAAGGATCTCTGAGGTGAATCCCTCGTAGGGCTCCCTAGGTCTCCCTGGGGTACTCATGACATGTGTAATGGCAGAAGTGCCTTTCTCAGTGAGATCGCCCATATGCAAGCTCTCCCACTCCAAACCACCTCCCTTCCCCACTCCCAGGAGTGAAAAAGACCAGTCCTTGCAACCTCATTTCTTCTTCCCATCTCGTTCCTGGCATAACCTTAGGGTCTTAATTCCTTTGGAGTTTAGAGGGTTTTATTTCATTTTAAAAATTATTTTATTGAATTACCATTGCATTAGAACATTATAGAAGTTTCAAGTGTGCATCATTGAGAAATCAACATGGTATATGTACTACATTACATTTACCACTCCAGTTACTCCACTTCTGGGTATTTAACCAAAAAATACAAAAATGATAAGTGGATGTGCACCCCCATATTCAGAACTCGAGTCAAGAGCTGGAGACAACCTAAGTGCCCATTGATGTACTTTAAGCTCCTGCATCTCTAAAGTCTTAGTGTGACTTTAGAGTCACTGGTGTTTCTTGGAGACAGAAAACACTTGCTTCTGCCTTTATGATGGAAGGGCCTTCCTCTGAGACAGCAGATAACTCCCCCGTAGTTTGCAAGGGAAGAAGTCCTTGGAGTAAAAGTCATTACAAACTTAATATCAACATATTATCGTGACGTGTGGGGTGCCTGGCCCCTCCTCAGGCCAGTGTCTCATCCAGGTGGGCAGAAAGACATAGGATAGGAAGGCAGAAGGCAGGGGAATTTCCCATTTCCAAGCCAAGTCCTGGGCAAGTCACTAAACCTCTCTCCCTCACAGCATCAATATCCTCTATATCTCAGAGTCAGAAAATGTATCACCAAAAGGCCCAAAGTTCCTATTTTGTGGTCAAAAGAGACTTAGGGAGAAAAGCCATAGACCACATTCAATGAAAACTTGACTGCCGCTGGTTGCATTAGGAGCTGGGAGACCCAATGTTTTTTGGTTTCTTTGTTTGTTTGTTTGTTTTAAAGCCAGGGATAACTTATTTGAAAGAATCTGTATGGACTTTACCCCATCTCATGGACCCCCACTGGCAAACCCAAGTGAAAAAAATGCATAGTGAATTTCTGGCTTGATCGCCTATATAGATGGAACGCGTGGCAGAACCCTCATTTTCCCACCCCAAGCTGTATTCCTGTTTATTCCTGTGAACACATGCACTCTAAATTGGCAATGACTTTCTCTTTGTTATATTTACCTTCCTTTCAGGGGCCAGCCCAGATTCCTGGGTGGATTCATTTCCCATTGAATTAGCAGAATAGGGCAGAATCTGATAGGAAGAACGGCGGGGAAGAAAGCTCCGTTCCCAGGCCCTCACACAAGGGGATTTGTCCTCCCCTCACCACCAGGGCCTGGGGGCCACAGGGAGTGAAAACGGGACGTCCTGTCCACTCACCAGCATTCTTTCCCCCACGACAGCGGCATTGTCCTTTGTGCTCTCACACAATTCAGACTAGGTGGAGCGCAGTGTACCATCCTACAAAGCCCCAGCTGAGCAGAAATAGGCCCTCTGGCTGGCCAGAGCAAGGCCCAGCGAGCCCACTGACGGCCCCTTTCGTTGAGAGCTCTGCCTGTGGTCCTTTAAACAAGGAAATGCTTCAGGAAAGGGCTGAAACACAGAGCAGGCTTGAACCACTGGCTTCACAAGCTTTTTTCAGGGGACGGGCACATTGGCTCTCACTAAGAGGACATAGGTACTCCCAAGACACACAGCTTTGTCAGGACCAGCCTTAGGGTGCAGGAGGAAGGGGATGGTCAGAGCAGCCAGTTCTTTGTGCTCAGCAGTGAGGTTGCCCCGACGTTGCCCTAGTCAGGCAGCGGTGGGCCTGGCCTTCGTTTGCACTCTAAGCGTGAAGACCACCTTGAGGGCCTAAGACAGATCTTGTACTTCCTGAAGGTGTGACCCTGGATAAATCGCTAACCTCTCTCTGAACCTCAGCTTCATCATCTATAAAATGAAAGTAATAAATTCACCCACATGGCAGGATTGTTTTGTAGCTTAAATAAAATAATGTTTTATAATGGTTTTATGATTTACAAAGTACCATGTGACTATAAATAGTTTTTCCTGACTTAGAGTCTTTTGGAAGAGATCCTAAATCACTTCGTTAAGCTCAACCTCCTGGACAAAAGATGAAACAACAATACAACTAGACAAAAATAGGAGTGGAAATTTAAGATACATAAGAGCCAGGAAGGGCTGGCTAAACACAACTCCAAGGGCAGAAATTACAAAGGAAAGATGCTAGATACAACTATGTATAGAATATATAAGAAATATAAGAAATTTAGAGGCAAATGAAAACTTGAGGAAAACATTTGCAATATACATAATAGTCTCCAATATAAGTAAAGAGCCCTTATAAATCAATAACAAAACAGTAATACGTCAATAGAAAAATTTAACAAGCATATGAACAGAAAATTACTAGACCATGTAAAAAAGGCCTTACTAATAACTTATATTAGTAATTAAAAATACAAATGATAATAATCAGTTCACCAAATTGGAAATATTTTAGAAGTTAGAATATTTAACAAGAATGTGGGAAAATGGGGCCTCCCTGGTGGCGCGGCGGTTAAGCGCTGCGCTGTGGAGCTGTCGGCAGCGGTGATGCGAGTTCGACGCCCGGCCGGGGAGAGTCCCACATGGTGCGGCGGACCTCTCATGCCTCACCCACTGCTCCCCTCAGCAGTGTATTTCTGATCTGCCTGTTCTGCTACCCACTCTGTCTCTGGTGAACCCTCTCGCCGCCCCGCGCCTCTGGCCTGTACCTCAGCTTGTATGTATAAATAAAGCTTTAAAAAAAAAGAATGTGGGAAAATGGGCACTGATGTTCTCTAACTTGCAGAACCTTTCTAAAGGCAATTTTGAACTTATATATCCAGTCTTTAAGACATGCTTGTGCACTAACTCAGAAATCTCTCATTTGGATATTTACTTTGAGAACATAACAAAGGACACAACGTAGGCAAAGATCGGGTAGTTGTTTATGATGATTAAGAAATACAGAGAAAAATTTTCATATTGTCATATAGCTACAAAAGGAACGCATAACCATTGAAATGTGCTACACTACACAAATATATTTAGGATATAGTCAGTGAAAAAAAACTGGTTTTTAAATGATTTGTATGGTACCTACTGTAAAAACCATACCATCGGGGCCTCCCTGGTGGCGCAACAGGTCAAGTGCTACGCTGTGGAGCTGTCGGTGACTGCAGCGCGAGTTCAAAGCCCCACTGCGGAGATTCCCACATGGCGTGGCAGACCTCTCCTGCCTCACCCGTTGCTCCCCTCAGCAGTGTATTTCGGTCAATCTGCCTGTTCTACTCCCCATTCTGTCTCTGGTGAACTCTCTCACCACCCCCACACTTCTGGTCTGCCCCCCAGCTTGTATGAAAAAAAAAATCATACTATCTCTGTAACCACACAGTAGGATGAACAATGTTTTTCTCTTGGCATTAGAAATTGTGTTCACATTTTCTTCCTCTTCCTTGGGCCCATATTTATTTTCTGATTATTCTTTAATAAGCACAGTATTGCTTTGATGTAAGAAAGTCATCATGAAACTTGAAAACATTTTCCTGAATAAAAGAAACCAAAAACAAACAAACACTTAGGTGCAGCTCACTTGTACATTTTGAACAATAATAAAGTATGTCATAAGACAAAAGAAGAGGGGGGGAAAAAAAGAGATGATTCCAGAACAGGAAAGATACATTGTGGAGAGAAATGTTAACATTTCTTGGCTGTCTTATGTTAAGCAGTTATCTTAGTTGAAAACTGCAAGTCCTAACTCAAACTAGCTAACCAAAAAGGTCAGTTTGAGGAACAAAGATAATGAAGTATTTCAAACTATCAAAATGAAGTGTGTCAAAATTAGTCATGTGTTGAACAAACATTTCTTGAGTCCTTATGACAGGTTAGACACAGCATTTCTGGATTGTGCTCAGTTACCAATAAGTAAAGGCAAGGTTCTGCCTTTCTGGATAGGATAGGTTCTCCTGCAATAACAAGTGAAGCCCAATCACAACCAGGCAACACAACTGAAAATTATTTCTCTCTTTTCCAGTGCAGGTAGGTAAAGGGGCTTTGCTTCCATGGTGTCTCCACCATCTTGGAAGAACACTAGCTGGAGCACTTGGCCTCCAGAATCTCAAGAGAGAAGAAGGTGGGAGGAGCCATGCTGGTTCTTGAGTACCCCAGACTGTGAGCACCACATCCAATCACACCCCCATTTGCCAGAACTCAGCCATGGTTTCAACTCAGCTATGTATGGGAAGGGGTGTGGATGCGGGGAGGGGAAGAATGGGAAATGAGTGTGGTTATTTGGGAAGCTCTAACTGTTACTAACAAAGACACCTAACCAACTATAAGGATCGGGGAAACGAGGAAAGAAAGGCTGTGCCTACCCCACATTTATAAAAAAAATAAATCCAATACTCAAAACATCCCAATTCTCAATGATAATATTTGGTTTTACAGGCAAGGCTTCAAAAGGCTTCATGTTCTCATTTGATGACCTCAACAATCTTCACAATGAACCAACTGCTAACTGCTATTTAGTCTGCATACAAGAATTACATACGAACTCATTCTCTTTTTAATAATGAAGTTAGAATAGTACATGGCAAAGTTAGCAAGGATTGGTTCCAAATTCCTCGGTAGTGTGAAATACAAAGAAATAATAATATATGCTGATACATATTATGCTGATGTTAAGTTAAAATTGATCTGGATGAAGATCCTCACACTTTCTAACACTTTGCCAAAAAATGTGGCAGGTTAGGAGGGGGCAGCTGGGCCCCCACTGTGCCCTCTGGGCAGAAGCAGGTACAATGGAGCTAGCAGAGTCATCCTCCCTGCTGTGCCCAGCCAATCTGCCTGAACTTGAAACAGAAGTGTTAACCTCTTAGAACACAAGCCCCTCCATCCTCCACTGTCTTCTTCACTGGGCTTTCAGCAGCACTTGTTGGGGGAAGAAAAGGTGCTTGTTTTAGTCCTAATTGCACAGAGCAGCTGATCAGTGTCTGCACGACTTCTTGAACAAAGAGTGTATTTCAGACCTTTTTATTGCTTGCTTACTGCACTTAAAATTTAACAGATGTCAGTTGTGACACATAAACACTTTCTCCCTAGGCGATGGATTAAGGCAAATTTCATTTTATGCCTGGAATGAAAACCACTCTATATTGCATGTTTAAAGGCCATTTTTTTTTAAAAAAGAGAAAAAACATTGACTTAAAATCCTGTAATAATGGAAGAAAAACAATTCCCACACAGGCATTGTCTTGGAAAGCTTTATTGGTTTAGCTCGCCACCTAGTGAGCACATGGCAGATTACACAGGGCTCTTTGCTCAAGTTGCACCCCCTGTGGCAAGGGGCGCAAAGAGGCAAAGGGGGACAGCCAGTGCAGATTACGTGGGTTTCTGAGCTGGGTGAGATGCTGTCTTCATGATCTATGTCTAATTCCTCACTAGGTATGAAACCTTGGGCAAGGCCCTCAATCTCTCTGAACTCCAGGAGCCTCACCTAAAGGGAGGTTCTGGAAACCTTTATGGGATTGTGAACCAAAGCTCTTGGACTCTGGTGGCTCCAGTCATGATGTGATAAAATCATGTGACCTTATGTCTTTTGTCTTCCTCCTTTTGGTAGATGTGTGGGTTCAGAGGTACGTTTCTCAAAAATAAGGAAAACAACAGTGCGAGTGTGGAAATAAATGACAATTGACTGCTGTCCTTGAGGTTGGAGAGGTGACAGCGAATTATGGTTTCTGTGGTGACCTTGTTTGGTCTCAGGGGACGGTCGCTGTCAGCCAATGATGCTCAGTTTCCTGTTTGCCAAAAGAAACAACAACCAGTGTGGGATCGTCTGCTTTGTAAATTGGCCCCATTTTGGAAACGGGCTGAGAAAGTCATCCACTGGGACTAAATTCAGTTACTGGGTCTTTAGTTTGCTATCCCTGCTGTTGATTTCTACTGAGGTGTGAGAAGAAAGAGGTGCCAGGAGTCAGCCTGCTCTTTGGGGATTGGGGGAAGGGGTGTATGAATCCAGTGACAGGAACAGCAGCAGGGTTTGAAATCTCCGTGGTCTGCCTGTCTCTTCCCATTGCCCTCCCCCCCAACTTGCACACCTCTTCCTGAAGCTACCAGGCTTCCCTAAAGGATCCCTCACAGGAGCCAGGCAGTTACTGGTGGTCACCGTGAGGAAGAGCACCAGCCTGGGAGTCAGACCCTATAGATGTGTCACTTGTGGTGGGACAAGGAGAGGATTCCTTCTGAGTCTTTGTTTTCTTATTTGCAAGTGAGGACAAAAAACGCCCTCCCAGGCTTCTTCTTGGGATGACGCCTGGGGACATATTTCAACCATCTATAAAACTGAGCTGGAAATGGGTCATGGACCTTAATGTAAAACCTGAAACTGTTAGAAGAAAACTTAAGAAAAAATCTTTACTACCTTGGGATAGGTAAAATTTCTAAGCTATCCCTCCAAAATTACTATTTGTAAATGAACAAAATGATAGATTGGATTTCATAAAACTTTAAAACTTTGTTCTTCAGATGGCACTATTGAGAGAATGAGAAAACCAGCTAGAGACTGGGAGAGAAATATTTCTACAGAATATAGCTGGTAAGACACTGAATCAAGAGTAAACAAAGAGCTCTAAAAAATTCCATGCTAAAAACTCAAATGATCCAATAAACATGAGATTTGAATAGAAGCTTCCACAAAGAAGGGATATGGGTGGCAAATAAACACACAAGATGTTCAAAATCCTTACCACACACATCCATTAGAAAAGCTGAATTAAATTAAAGAATGACTATAGAATATATTGGCAAGGATGTGGAGGAATTTAAACTCTCCTACACTGCTGACAGGAATGCAAAATGGAAAATAGTTTGGCAGCTACTTAAAGAGTCAAACATATATCTACCATATGATCCAGTCATTGTTCTCGGTATTTACTCAGGAAACATGAAAACATATACCCATACAAAATCTTATATAGAAATGTTCACAGCAATGTTTATTGTTTGCACAAGCCCCCAAGCTGGAAACCACCCGAATGTCTAGCAACAGGTAAATAGATAAAGAAATGTCATATTCATGCAATTAAATACTCTTCAACAACGAAATAGATCAATGTCAAATAGATCAATGTCAAAATAATTATGGTGAGAGAAGGAAAACAGAACCACTACAAAAAAAGGGGCGTATACCATATTATTCTATGAATGTAAACCTTTAGAAAATGCAAACTAATCTTTGTGATGGAAAGCAGATCCATGGTTGCTGGGGAGGAGGGGAGCAGGAAGAGATTACTATGTTGATTGTGTTTATGGTCTCAGGAGTGCGTGCTGTCTCTAGACCTATCAAGGAAATAGGTGCTGTTCACCTTATATCAATTATACTTCAAAATGCCATGGAGCCCAAAAGGCAAGGTCAGTTAAGATTTTGTTTCCAGTTGGAGAATAGATGGAGGAAAATGAATAAAAATGTCCCAGTTCAACTCAATTCAATGTCAGCGAAAAATGGGAGCCAACTTAAATGTCTACCACTTGGGCAAAGGTTTTGTACAGTGCAGTAATCTGCAAGCTAGAGTACCATTGTGAAAATGCTTATTGTCTAATGCTGAGTAAAGCAGACTGAAAAAGTGTGCCTTCCCTTTATTATGTGTGTGTTTTAGTCATGACCTGGGAAAGCGACATGGGAAGATAAAACAAAAGAGTTTATGTGTTGGCAAGATGGGACAGCTTTCTTATTAAAACTTGATTTGGATAATGACTATTTAAAAATAGGAATGGGTATTTTTTTTAAAAGATTTATTTATTTATGCATAGAAGCTGGGGTACAGGTCAGAAGTGTGGGGTGGTGAGAGGGTTCACCAGAGACAGAGTGGGGAGCAGAACAGGCAGATCAGATCGACTGGAATACACTGCTGAGGGGAGCCGCGGGTGAGGCAGGAGAGGTCTGCTGCGCCATGTGGGAATCTCCCCGCCTGGGCAGGCTGACATCAAACTCAAACTCACTCCAGCTGCCAACAGCTCCACAGTGCTGCGCTTAACCCTTTGCACCACCAGTGAGGCCCAGGAATGGGTATTTTTGAAGTTATTGGTAACCAATGGATTAAGGCCATTCACTCCTCATGATTTTTCTAGGATTAAAAACCGAACAGTTTCGGGTGCAAACCCCAACACTTCTTTGAGGAGTTTGAGTAATCAGCCGGTGGGCCTCATCAGCAAGCAAGCCCCCTACAAATGGGTTTTCAAAGAGGCTTTCCTGAGAGTGATGTGACCCTCGCGAGGCAGCAACTGTCCTTAAAACCAAAAAGCCAGATTGAAATCTTATCAGGTAAATGTGGCAACATCACTGATTCTTAACTTAAACTCTGGCCTGGAAAGACCCCATTTTTGCCAAGTGCTAAGATTGGACAGAAATCTATAAATTTACCACTTAGGCTTCTTAAGACTGTCTTGTAAGGATTTCTGGTCTCTCGGGTGCTGGGGCAATACCAATCAGGAAAGGGATAAAATTCCCTGCAGCTAGAATCTGCGTTCACGTCATCCCTGAGGCCCCCGAGGTATAAGCTGAAAATAATATGAACTACAGCTCACAAAGGTAATTTGCATTCATTCCACAAGCTCCAGTGAACACCTCCTTTTGTAGCAGGCGTTGCATGCAGGGCATACTGCAATGAATAACAGTTCCTGCCCTGGAAGGATTTACAAAGATATAGGGCACTACACGGGCTGGGAAGCCGCAGCATGCATGTAAATGTTGGCTGAATGTTATCTTTCTAACATCAAATATTTTAAATTTTATTTCTTCTGCTTTTACGTTCTTATTGCAGAAAATCCAAGTCACTCAGAAAAGAAGAAAATAAAAACGCCCTGAAATTCCACCACCCGGAAATAAGCACCAATAACATTTGGTGAATATCCTTCTTATGCATACAAGTATTAAACATGGGAATTACACTCTCACTGCTGTTTTTTCAACCTGCCCTTTCTAAGCTGCAACGTGTGGTGAATCTCTTGGCATGCTCACACACATCATCTTTTTTAAATGTGTTATTACCGATTATCATTATAGAAGTCAAAATGCCTTGGCCTATTATGAAATTGTGCAAAATCTATCTCAAGCCACTTCTCTCACCTCTACTTTATCTTGTAGGTACTATCTGCCTGTTGTCCCAGGGTGTTAGGAAGCCTGACTTTGAAATCGAGAGACCTTGGTTCTGGTGTTGACCCTGTTCTGATTGAGTCATCACTTGAACTTTCCTAAATTCTGATTTTTCAATTCTATAAATTTAGCCCTTCTCTTCCCCCATTCAGTAAAGGGGTCTTAGAACCTTTGCACTAACTAGTCCCTCTGCCAGAAACTGTGCTAGGGGCAGGGGAGACAGCAAACAACATTTTGATCTCCAGGACTCTATAGGTCTGTGGGAGAGAAATGTAGAAAGAAAGGAAATTATCATGTAGAAATCAGTGTCAAGGGCTACCTCAAACCCGGCACCCCAATAGTTTGCTCTCAACCCATCATCCAGAATGTCCTTTAAGTATATGAATCAGATGATCATGGCATTGTTCCACTCGAAGTTAGATATACAAAAATCAACTTTCTTACACACCAGCAATTAACAAGAATACTTGAAATTAAAAACACAACTTACATCAGCATCAATAAAATACTTGGGTATAAACCCAACAAAGTATGTACAAGATCCATGAGAGAAAAACTACCAAACTTTAATGAATTAAAGCTCTGAAGAACTAAATAAATGAGGAAGTATTCCATTTGTTTAGGAAGCAAGGATAGGAACACTTACTATTGTCCAGATGTAAGTTCTCCTCAGCTTGATCTAAAGCCTCAATGCAATCCACACAGCGTCCCAGCAAGCTGTTTTTTAACTATTGACTGATTCTAAAATTTATATGGAGACGCAAAAGACACAGAAAAGGCGATGCAAATGAGAACAACATTGGAAGAATGAGACTACCCTACTATTCTACTTCAGGACTAACCCTACTGTAAATATTGGTGAAAGAATAGACAAATAGATCAATGGAAATGGACAACCCAGAATGAGACCCACATATAGTCAACTGATCTTTGAGAATGGCGTAAAGGCAATACAACGGAGCGAAAAGTCTTTTCAACAAATTGTGTTAATGAAAAGTTAATGGCTCATAAAGCCAAATGTAGAACACAAAACAATAAAACTCCTAGGAGATAATATAGGGGTAAACCTAGATGACTTTTAGTGCGGAGATGACTATCTAGAGACACCGCCCAAAGGCACAACCCATGAAGAAAGTAGTAAGCTGACTTGGCTAAAATTTAAAACTTCTGCTGACTGGGAGAAAATATTTGCAAAAGACACATCTGATTGCACACTTAACAACTGTTATCCAAAATAGACAAAGCAGTCTTTATTAAGGGTGTTTAAGAATAATAGTGAATCATTATTTTGAACAATTACAAAAATGTGCTTAGAAAAAGAAAAAAATCTTCCAGAATTACCCTTCTTATATGGGTGACCAATGTTTTTTGGAGTAGTTTGTTTTTTCCCTGACTTCAAAATGAGCCAAAGACCTTGACAGGGGCCTCCCCAGTGGCGCAGTGGTTAAGCGCTGTGCTGTGGAGCTGTCAGCAAACGGCAACACGAGTTCGACGCCCAGCCGGGGAGATTCCCACATGGAGTGGCAGACCTCTCCTGCCTTGCTCGCTGCTCCCCTCAGTGTATTTCCGATCATCTACTTGTTCTGCTCCCCGTTCTGTCTCTGGTGAACCCTCTCACCGCCTGCCTCTGGCCTGTACCCCAGCTTGTAGGCATAAATAAATAAATCTTAAAAAAAAAAAAAACCTTGACAGATAGTTCGCCAAAATCTCCTTATAAGATGGCAAATAAGCCTTTGGAAAAAAATGCAAGCTAGGAGATTCCAATGTACACCCATTAGAATGGCCACAATCTGGAACACCAACTCCAAAGGCTGTTGAGGATACAGAAGAGCAGGACTCCTCATTCATTGCTACTGAGAATGCAAAACAGGACAGCCACTTTGGGAAACATGTCGCGTTTTTTCCCCAAAATGAAGCATACTCTTAGGTATGATGGAGCAATTCACTCTGCAGTATTTACCCAAAGGAACTGAAAACTTCTGTCCACCCACAATCTGCACATGGATGCTTATAGCAGCTTTATTCATAATTGCCCAAACTCCAAAGCATCAAAATGTTCTTCAGTACATCAGAAATAAACTGGGGTCCAGCCAGACAATGGGAATTATTCAGATCCCCATCTGGAGTGTCTGTCACATGGATCAGGATCACTTGAGGGACTTTAATGCGCATTACTGAGCGCACCCAGGGTTACAGTGTCTGAGAACAGGGTGCAAGTGAGTGCCTCTCTGAAAATCACCCCAGGTGACGCGTTTCATGTTCTCTGACTTCCCTGAGAGGTTGGTGCCAGCGAAGCCACTTGCCCTATCAACTATAGGACTGATGTGATCAGGGACATAACCATGGAGAGCGCATGGGCTTTGTCAAAGACATGTATACCACTATGCCACCACCGAGGAGGAGCAGCAGCAGCCAAGCCATGTCTGGGGGCGGGGGTGGGGTGGGGGGTGGAGCAGGGAGTACAGCATTAAACCAATACATTTACTGTTCAGATTTTTATTCAACTGCGAAGTAGCTCCCACACTGGGTAGGAGGTCAACTTAGGTAAGAGTAAAAAAATGATATCCGTATCTTAAATTACCACTCTCCAACCTCACTGGTCTAGCCAGATTTATTGTGGGGCTAGGTCAGTAATATTGAAAATCTACATATGTGTGCAAGGGCAAAGGGGACCAGCCCACCATAAACCGTTGACCTGGTTGTACCAGAGCAGATCTGTCAGCCCTTTCTTCTACAGAAAATAGTTTCACCCAAGATGGAGCCAGAATAGTACTGCTGTAACGATTTTAATTTGGGTAAGACAGCAGATGTGATCAGAATCTTAATGTACTTTTGATAATTTGTTTTCTGTAAAAAGGTCTGATTAAGGATTATAAAATTTCCAACTTTCTGAACTACTTGAAATGTTACTATTGCTTCACATTTATAAAGAGTTTTCATGACCCCAATATCCCAGTTCTGCAAACATTTGTTGTGCTGTTAAAGACCTAATGAACTGGGATCTTGAATTTATGTGGGAAAAGGTTTATTCCTGGCATACAGCCTTACTGGAAGTACCCAACTTCCATGTGCTTTGAGAAAATGAACTAGAGACTCAACTGGAAAACTTTTTCAGACCAGTTAAAAACATAAAATATAGCTACCATAGAGCTTAATTGTACAGCGGCAGTTTCAACTTCTGCACTGAGACAATTTTTTTGCATTTTGTTGGAATTGGCCCACAGCTACAACCATATTGGACAGATGTTTTAACTCTAAATGCAATACAGAATTACCTATTATTCCTTTGCTATGCAGATTAAATATTTTGCATGAGCATTCAAACACACATGTTTATAGTTTGAACTTCTTATGTTTGTTGATTTCTACCACCAAATATACTGTCTACAGATGGAAAACTCAAAAGAGTCTTTGATGGTTGGTGAGGAATTGCTCAAAAAATTCAGTTACACACGGAGACATATTACACATAATGTTGGGAAGGGCTAGATTACAGAGTTATCAAAATATGTACAGGAGCAATCCTCATCTAGAAATGTTTCAGGGATTTCAAACGATCAGTCTCAACAGCTGGGACAATTTGCAAGATTTGGTCAATGGAAAATACTGCCACTTTTCTCCCCCTTATGGTTTTTCACCCTATCTATTGCTGTATTTCTAAAAGCAGAGTGGCACGCTGCCTTATTGCTGCTGCTCCTGCTTACTCTCAAACGACAACCATGAAAGCAGGCAAGACAATTAAGCAGTGTGGCAGTCCATTTTTATGAGTTTACCTTCAAAGACCATGGAGAGATTTTTATAGACGTGTGGACAGCGCTTGACAATTAGACAATTGCTGCAGAGCATTTTTTTTTTTAAAGTCAACTGCTTCCTGGCAGTTTAAGGGTGATAATATTGGATCGTTATTTTGAACAATTACAAAAATGATATTCAGAAAAAGAAAAAATATTTTGCAGAAGTAGGGATGATCAATCTTTTTTGTAGCAGTTTGGCTTTTACCTAACTTGCACTTTCTTGTCAAAAAAGCACTGTATCCTATTTTTCTCAAAGCTTACTATATTAAATAGCTTTAAAGCAACTGTTTTAAGACAGATGTAGTCTAGTTTGGAGGGGGGAGTCTCAAAATATTAAAAACTTAGTTATCTTGGTCAAGGCAAATCAAATTTGTGGATAACAGAATGTATGCATGTGTGCACATACACGCACATGTACATTAAGGATTACTAATCTTCACCAATTATACTTTTCTAAACATCAAAATTTAATCTTCGGTGATTCACAAAGCACTCAATCTTGCAGAATTCTGGTATCATAATCAGTTTTCTAGTAATAAGTCATTATGAAATGTAGCACAGGAATGTCCAAATCAAAGAAATTCCTCTTCAGTGGCCTTAGCTTACATAGAATTGGATGTACTGGAGCTAGAACTCAGAGGCCATGAGTATTTTTTTGATCTATCCTCATAGGAAGTAATTGCAGTATCAGGAATTAAGTTCCATTATCAACAACAGCCCAAGTCCAAAATAGAAAGGTCCCAGAGGTTAGGCCCAAAGTGTGCAGCACAAAAGCATCCAAAAGGAGAGGAACCTCACAGAGACTACAGTCGCATACAATTCTCCAGCATTTCTACCAGTCACTGCCCTGTTGATTCCACACTGGAATCTACTGTTAACCATCTCAACTTAACACAAAACAACTATTTTCTCATGAAAACCTCTCAATTTCATGAGAAAGCATAAAAAATACAATGCACCAAAATTTGATGTTCCACGCTAGTAACTGACAGGTTAATAAATGGAACCATACTGACACTTTACACATACTACCCACCCAACTCCCCACCACTTCATCGTATGACATGAGTAAGTAGGTCAAAACACTTGGGGAAAAAAGTTTCTTTATTTCTATTTATTCATTTATGCAAAGACAGTATCAGCAATAGGTAAAAGGAACATACTTCTAAATTTAAAATTAATTTTCCATTTCGAAAGGTTCAGGATTTTGTCTCTTCTACCTTACTTTTAAAATACTTCAGTCCAACAAAGTAACAAAAAGTTTATTCCCTTAGTTTTCTTAAGATCATACTGGGATAATTAGAGTTAGATCTTTAGAATTTAGGTATCATTTATAGTAACCTGGAGATTTAATCATAAAATGATACATGAGAGAATGTCATAGCACACACACACACACACAAAGTACAGAGAAATTTTCAAAGGATAAACTTCAGGGCACTTTCAAATTCTGAGATGTAAGAAATCCTCTTCCCCAGGAATGCTTAAGTTAAAAGACAAATTCCTTCAGGTTCAGAATGGAAATTACTGGGGATTAGAAAACGAAAATGGGCACTAATGAATTATGTCCAAGGTAACTGCATTAAGTTGGAGGTAAATGGAGTTTCCAGGTTTTAGTAGAGGGACCATAAAGAAATGTCAAAAAGCCACTTTACACTCATGTCCACGTCAGGTCAAATGATGCTAATACCAGTGTTTCGCTTAGAAAGGTACTATCTAGCCGCTGCTACCTTTCCAAGGCTTAGCCCTCCAAATACTTCTACTCATACATGACTTTAAGACTATGGGTACAGCAAAGAAGCTCTGGTGCTCTAGTCTGTCACGATGTGCAATCAGAGCTAGTCTAACGAGAAGACTAGCTAATCTAAAAATGGATTAACTCTGACTCTTAAGTATATTTTTTGAGTAAGCTAGTGAAACATTTTTGTGGTTTAGAAATTCCAAAGCTCTCCTGAATGTATTTTACTTTTTAAAAGAAAATACAAGCTATGACAAAATAAAGAAACCTATTTGCTCTATAACATGTAACTAGTATTTTAATGTTTTTATAAAAACAATTCCTTTCAGATACTCTGATTAACCTTCAAGTGACATAAAAAAGTTTCAGCATTGTTTTATACCAATATTTTGCACAATTTAAAATACAGCCATCAAGTTTAGCATTTTAAGGGAAAAAATAGAAAAAAAAAAAAGGAGGATAACACACTGAGAAGTTTATGTACCTAGTAAGGTTTAGTTTGTCTTGGATTCTTAAAAATAATTAGGCCCAGAAATTTAGTTATCTTAATTACCATCCAAATCAAATAGAATAGCTATGTGTGGATTCTAGATGAAAGACAAAATATTTTGAATAAACGTAAGACCCGCTGATTGGAATGCTTGTTTAGAATCTGTTTTACTGGCTTTACACAAGGATGACTTCAATAAAGTATATATTGAGTTCCACTGATTAAAAATGCAGTTTTAAAAACTCTGTTTTTGTGGTAAATTTCTAGACAAATCATAACTGTAAAGCATACTGTAAATATTGTACTGTTCACAGGTACATGTTGGAGAAGTGAAATGCTTGCATATTCAAACTACCAAAATTCCGACCTTTCAAAATAGTATGTTTTATAAAACAATTTTTGAAAATTAACATTTGACTTTTAAACTCCCGAAAAGTGTCAATTTCAATTTAAAAATTCTTACAGATAAATGTTAAAGTTCCTTCTTTCAATCTCAATTATTTTTACTGTCAACTATATATTCAACACAGAACCAATATCTAAACAAACAGCTAATGAAGAACAGTTTTAATGCAAAGTAAAACTACACAATCTAGTAACTTGTAAAGAAAGTCTGATTTATCAAAATTTAGAATTAAATTTCTGTAATAGTCAAAACTTTCAGCCTCTTCTTCATATTCAAACCCAGCAACAACCATGAGACTAAAAGTTAGCAGAGAGGATCAAACAGATTTAAGCACTGCCCGACTTCTTCTAAAGTGATGCACTCTTTTATCCTAGAAAAGGAAAGAAACAGTCCTTTTATACTTCATTATAATTTTCCTATTACCACTATGACCTAAGTGCTGCAAAATAATTAAAAACTATAAAATATGAAAAAACATGGGATATAAATGTATCCATGACTAGTTTCAATCACCAACAATTTAAGTGAAAAAAGAAATCACAGCAAAACTTAGATTTTTAATTAATGATTTGGCAGTGATGTCCCAGAGACAGCTTGTGGAAAACGTATGTAATTTTTAAAAGCACTGTTTTTACTTTAGAAGCATCTGGTAGAAATCACAGCTTAAGAACAGCACTCCAGTCTGAAATCCTATGGTTCTAGATGTAAAGATACTAAGTTTTGACATACTAAAGACATATCTTTACCTGTGATGAAGAGGTATCATTTATCATTCTTTAGGAATTAAAAAATTAAATATATGCTAAATTTCCCTTTCACTTTGTTACCTGCAGATGTGCAGATAGAAGGAAATGAGGAACATTGCTAGAGTTCAGTGAATTAGTAAAAACATAATAGTATTTTCTTCTCTACATAGTTATGTTGTGCCTTTTCCTATGGATTAAATTCAACTGTTAATATAAAAGATGACTTCTGGAAATGATGTGATTTATCAAAAGAGAAATATTGTACTAGCTTTAGACCCAGAAAAGTAGTCACAGACTCAAGTCTTTTCAAAGGTCAGACAGGAAAAGAAAGACTCTGAAGGGACTGGAATTCAGACAACAAAGAGTAGATTTGCCATGAAAACAGTGTCTACTCCCTTGAAACACTCACCTTCAATTAAAAGAACAGTAACATTTAAAGCCAATCAAAATAGATCTATATGCCAGATAATTACAGACTACCAAGTTCTGACTCTTAGTCCAGAGAAGCAGAAAACTGAAAGGCCCAAAAGGAGACTTGTCTAATAGCAGGTAAAAACTCAAGTTTAAAAACTCTTGTGGTTTGCGAACAAACTGTTTTAAGTATTACCTATTTAACCTTCACAAATGTATACAATCCCAATTTTTTTCCTTTTAAATTCTGTTGTCTAAGGGAATGAAGCAACAAGAGAATAAATGTCAACTTGAAGTGAGTACATTTACTACCTGTTAAAAAAATGACAGGAATTTAATCTGCTCATGGCTCTACTCTTCTGCAGTACAATAGAGCCTTAGAGTTTACTCTTTAAAAAGGCAGTAAGCTTCGTCCTATGTCTATTCACAGTGTCTTTCCCCACTTTAAGACACAAAACAACTGTTATGAACTTCCCTTTTACTGGAAAATGGTACCACAATCATGGAAAAAGTCTGGCAGTTCCTCAAAAGGTCAAACACAGTCACCATATGACTAGTAACTCCATTCCTAGATAGATACTCAAGAGAAATAAAAATGTCTATATAATAACTTTTATGTAGCATTTATAATAGTCAAAAAGTGGGAACCCAATGTCACTATCAAGTGATGAATAAAAATAGCCATAATTAAAAATAAAATACTGAAAAATACTGTAACATTGATGAACCCTGAAACATTATGTAAATGAAAGAAACCAGTCACAAAAGGTCACCATATTACTCTATTGATATGGTATATTCAGAGTAGGAAAATTCTTAAATCAAGTAGATGAAGTGGTTTTACTTAGGACTAGAGGAAATGGGGGAAACTGGGAGTGAGTGCTAACAGCTAGGAAGTTTATTTTAGGGATGATTAAAGTATTATAAAATTGACCGTGGCCATGGTTATATATTTGGTATCTATAAAGATACTAAAAACTATTAAACTGTATACTTGAAATGGGTGAACTGTATGGTATATAAATTATATTTCAACAAACCTGTTATTAAAAGAAACTTCCCTTACCAAGCACAACTCTACCCCAGCTCCACCCCCCATCTAGTGGAATGTCTTGTTAGTTCCTTCCCATATTTACAGACTCAGAACTAAAGGGATCTTAGAGACCTTTGATCCTATGTCTTCTCAGTTTAGACTTGTAAAAACTAGGGCTTCAAGAAGATTTAAGCAATTTGTTCAAGGCAACATAACCAGCAGCAGACGCCAAACTTCCTTAAATTTAAATACCCACACTCTCTTCCACTTCACCAACTCTGAATCTACTTCCAATTCTTTCTAGTCAGCTCTTTCAACTGCTTCACATTGCCCTTCTCCCACCATGTGTACAGGTATGTCAACTGAGTGATCAATTTCTTCTCTTTAGTCCAATAGCCTAATGCTCTTACTTCTGCTTTCTGTATCCAAAGTTGTTCCTGTCTCTATTTAGTGAAACCAATGTTCTCTTCCAACTCTCTTCTTTCATGAAAACTTTCAATTCTAAGCTTCTGCTAAACATTTCTTAGCTCAGGACAAACTATACTGTATCAATACTTGAATAGCATAAAATATACTGCCAGGTAACTCATTTACATTGGTTTACTGGAATAGTCAAATGCTAAGAATTTAATTAAACATTCTATGTCATCTCAAAATATATACACCGCAAAAAAAGATGCTTTAAA
Source organism: Scalopus aquaticus (assembly GCA_004024925.1). Taxonomy (NCBI): domain Eukaryota; kingdom Metazoa; phylum Chordata; class Mammalia; order Eulipotyphla; family Talpidae; genus Scalopus; species Scalopus aquaticus. The sequence continues at coordinate 36,504 of PVIJ01003920.1, read as the reverse complement.
GCTGAGAAATAGGTTTTTTATTCTGCATTCTATTCCTTACATACCTTGAAGTAGTCATCTTGATTAACAAGAGAGTTCCTCAGTCTGTTCTCTGGATTGAACAGACAAGATACCACTGTCTGAATGCTTCGGTCCACAGATTTCTGAAACACAAGAGTTTTCAGCAATCTAAAGACTATTCTTCCTTTTACTCACTATTACCAAGGCTTTTTTTTTTGAAATTTTAACGAATAAATACTATTTCTAAAATTTTTTATGTAATTCTTACCATGTATCACTTAGAATGTTAAGTTTTCTATCAAATCATGAATCTTTTTAGAACTTTCGTGACAGAATATAGTTTTAAAAAGCTGAATTTCATTCAAAGAAGATAAACACATGCAATTTACAGTGACATGGATGGAATTAGAGGGGATCATACTCAGTGAAATAACCCAGAAAGAAAGAGAAAAATAATGAATGGTTTCACTTATAACAGGACTATAAGGAAACCAAATAGGAGAGACACACTCAATGGGTGGGGTGAGGGGGAGGGGAGGGCAAGGGCACAAAATGGAGTAGAAAAGAACACAAGGGACCACGGAGATGGATCACGGGTGAATTGGTGGTGGGTTACCCAAGTGGAATACAAAATGTAAAAGATATAAATAACAATAAAAATATATACATTTTTTAAAAAGCTGAATTTATTGAAACTCTTAAGAGAGTCACTTAAGGCTCTTTAATTTTTCCTGTTAGGAAAAACTATATAGGACAAAACTTGATAATATAATTAATTGCAATCTATTTAAAATTATTTCAAGTTTTATATCATATATCAAATCAGGGAATTTTTAATATTAAAGTTCATTTCATTAAATCTCAGCATTTTTCTCTACTGAGAAACACACTGATAAAGTTCACACACTCCAGTGGCAATCCTTCACTGGTATGTATATTCCCAGCAAACCAAGTATTTCCACAATGCTGTCTATTCAAGAAAACATGAGAATTCAAGAGTGAGAATACTGTAATTATAGGAATTTGCTCTAACAACTAAAAAAAGTAAGTCTTCTTTTATCAGTATTTCAATTATTCCTAGTGACTCTACTTTTAGAGTTGCTAACATATAATGTTATGAAGAGAACAATATCTATAATACATTGTGTACTGCTATTTCACTAAGCAAATGTATAAGTTGGTAAAAGACAAGATGTAAGCATATTAGTCCCTCTTTAAAGAGCTGATCTTTTTAGGAAACCTGCCCATTACATTCTGCCAGATCATGTTAACACAAAATTTATTAAAGTATATAAAACAAAAGCAGTGGAAATAGAAAAGGAAAGGACTGACTCAGAAAGTGTATCCATACACTGACAGTTTGGAGGTACCTGAAGTTTCCTTAGCCTTTTGTCAACTGGTGAATTATTAGTCATTTACCCAGGCTCTGTTATTTAAGTTTGGACAAAGACACTTGCTTCTCAAGGGACATTATTAAAATGAAAAAATATAAAACTGTAAATATTTTAAAAATTAGATGTTTGCCTTTTGTGGGCCATTTCCAGAGGATGGAGTAGCTTCATGAACTGAGCATTCGTTTGGCAAAACTTCAGTTCCTGGATCAACTTCATTACAGTGGTAGTTAACAGCTGTATAAGCCTACATTTAAAATGATAAAAGTATAATTTTAAAGAGATTTACATTAGATATACTTCTAAGAAATCTATTCTTCAAAATGGTGAGCTGATATTAAAAGTGTAAGTATGGACTATATTCTAATTCAATTACATTATTTCAGAAACATTAAACAAGACTGTCTTTTGTCTTAAAGGTCTACTAAGCTTTAGTATAATCAGAAGCTGAAAGGCTCTCAGAAAAAGAAACTTCAATATGTAGTAAGGAAATGGAAAGAATTTCCCAGTGCCTGAGAATTTTAACTTATTCTATCCTCCAAATATTCAATCCTGATGGAAAAGAAGGTGGCAAAAGCTCAGGTGTTTCAGAGGTAGTACCCTTTTTAGTTTTATTCCTTTTCTTATATAACACATAACATTATTAGCAAAACATTTCCTTGTTTCTTCTCCACAAAACTTTTATGGGTAGAAAACTAGGGGCAGAGTCAATACTCGTTCTAAATCTGTAGAATTAGAATTAGCATAGGTATTAATACTATTTTTCTTAGATTATAGATTTTTTTGAACAACTAACTAAGCACTTTTACAAAAGCAGTTTCTTCCATGGGAATACAAACTTGGGTTGATGAGAAATTAATAAAACATAATACATAATCTAACAAGGGCATTTAAAAATAATTCTAGGTATAGTGATACGGCAAAGGCCAAGAAATATGTAATAGTTAAACCAGAATATACTTTTAATAAAGAATAGGAACTACAGGTGGCTAAATCATCTTACCGGAGGTATAACATAACTCCTTTGTTCCCCAGCAGGCCATTGTGGTGGCATCTTCAAATAAAAAAAAAAAAATTATCTAAGTATTTCTATACATTTTCACAAAGATATGAAATAGCCAATGTTGAGGTAGTTATCATGCTGGCTCCTTGAACTTGTTATAATAATAAACAGAATGGAAATTTTACAGTTACGCTCATATGTAAACCCCACAATTTCTGCTTTCTAGAAAACTCAAACATAGTACTTCTTTTAATTTAATTACCATCGACATGATCATGAGTCAATCATATCTACTGGGCCGAAATTCAAAGATAGAGGACTCTATCCTCCTGCAGTATCTTGTAGTAGCCAAAAAGCACTCACCAAACTTAGGAATTCAGTGCTCTAAGAACTGAGGAATTATTTCATTTCAACCTATCCGCCTAGAATAGTTTGTAATAGTCATAACCTGGATGTTTCAGCTATTTGACAGAAAAGGGGAAAGAATGCTAAAATAAAGGGAACGCCAAATCTCTAAGATGGTACAAGAGAAAGGTTCTTGCTAAGTGCTCTCTTGTCAAAGCATTCTCTTATATCTAAATAATACAGAATCCTAATTCTAGACTAATTTTAGTTTTTTAATGTTAGTCTTAACAAGTTTAAATGACAAACTATTGGAGAAATTCATGTAAGTAAAAGCCTCAGTAATATTCCAAAGTCAATCCTCTTAAAGTACCTGATAATTATAAATAGGCAGTTGATATCCAGTGATAACTTGAACTGGTGAGCTTGGATAAGGAGGATATGCCTGAAAATAAAGGTTATAGAAAGAATGGATTAACACGGTAATCTTTCTAATTAAAAAGATTATTATTCCCAATATAAAAATATGAAAATAAAGAAACCTTAGTTATTTTTCTAAATACAATGCAGAATTTTAACCCGGTAACTGACCTCAAGAAAAAAAAATCCCTGTCAAATGTTAGCCTTTGGCCGGGAGAGAAGGAATTACTGAACAAGTGGCTAATTTTGCTAATCTAAGGTGATCTTATTTGTGTATGAATGCCCACCCAGAAGTTCTTTCTTATGCTGGTAATAAGGTTCTGTTAAGGACAGACTTCCATATTATAGTACAACTGCTATTTCTTTGTAAAAATACTTTTAGATAGTTCTGGATTCCTTTGACAGTATCAAGAGACAATATGCAGTCAATGTATAGTCCTCTACATACTTTATCGTTCTTTATTTTACTTCTTAAAATTACGGGCAGTATATAATACAAAACTGGAAAAGAAACAGTTTATCTTTCAATAAACATTTACTGATTAAAAACATCGAGGCAGCAGCATACATGAATATATCCAGAATAGGCAATAGTTCACAGTAAATGTTAGGAACAAGGGCTTTTCTTCTCGCCATGTTTAGAGCAAGAAAGATTTAAAGACAAAGACACACACATACACCGACACCCGGTAGATTAAACACACACAAAGACACACACACACACACACACCCCCAGTAGATGAAAGACATAAATGAGAGAGAATGCAGAACTATTTCACTACGGTATTGTTTCTTTCTTTCCCGGCAAATAAAATGCCTTTTAAACTAAAGAAAGTAAAATGAACAACAAAAAATAAATGTTATCAACAGAAGTATCCCAAATACTGCTTCAGATATTAAAATCATCAAAATCAGACAAATTATTGCCAGAAACTGAGAGAGCTTGCAAGTATAGTTAAGTCATTAGAAACCTATCCATTCTTGAACTAAATATATCTAGAAGTCAACTATCTAAAAGAAGAGGCATCTGGAAATTGCTGCAAATAAAGAATAGCTGAAAGAACTGTTAACCTTAGAAAAGAGTAAACCAGGCAAATGCACAAGGAAAGCTCCTGTCAAATATTTCATGAGTTACCAGGTGGGGAAAAAGGGAAATATGTTATGTTCTATGTGGATACAATAAAATCTTACTAACTATATAGAAGCAGATTTTAGCTTAGAATAAGGAATAACACTGGAATGACAGGTTTCTAACAAAAGTAATAGACTTTCCATTACTCAAAGTATTCAAACAGGGACAGTTTCATCACTCATTATAGAAACTAAATATAATCCAAAGAGGTAACATTAAGAACTGATTTACAATTATTTTTTTAAGTTGCTCCTGACCTAAAAGCTTTCCGATACTGTAGCAACAAAAAAATACAGAAAATTTTTACCTGGACATATTGAGTTATAGGATTCACCACAGTTGGAGGCTGCATGTAAGTTTCAGTGTTTGGATTATTCCAGACACTCTGAAACTGTGGTGGAGGAGGAGGATTAAAAACCAAAGGACGCGGCTGCACATGATAAGCACCTTTTGAAAGAAAACAAAACCTATTTTTAGTTCTCTGGAAAACTACACATGTATCATCAAAAACATTTTTTTTTCCTTACTTACATAAATTTTGTTTCCTGATTGCAGGGCCCAGTTTCAGCTTTTTACCATGGAAATTTATCTGTGACTGAAAGTGAAACAGTGACAAAACTAGAATCAATCTCCAAGTCTTTGCTTCCAAGATTTGGTAAATGCCCCAGTCCAAATTCATCGACATAAAGCTACCTTACTTATTCTTACAACTCCAGTCAAGTGTCTAGAGATGGAGAATTTGATCAAAAACCTGTACACTGTGTTGAACCTTTTCTAGCTCTAGTTTATGAAGTTAGATGCCTAATCAAAAATAAACAAGTTACATATAACAAGCTCCATACAATTACTTAGATTATATTTAGAATATACTTACTATTCTTTATACAAGGTGGCGTATATAGAGGACTCAACAACACTAAAATACTGCATCCATAAGCCAAATACATGTTTTTTATAAGATTACTTACTTCTACTATCTTCTGCACATCCACGTCATTATAAAACGAAACAAATCCATAGCTAGAAGGGCAAACAAATGAAGTATAAAATCTCTACGGTTACACAAAAGCAGTACATGGCTTATAATTCCAATATTCTATGAGATAACTAACAGAAGTGATGACAGATACATTGAGGTAAATGTTTATAAAATGTATGTAATGGATGCTCAATAAATTATTACTTTTTTACCCTTTCTATGTTAGAAACTACTAAAATTGGGCCTCCCCAGTGGCGCAGCAGTTAAGCCCTGTGGTGTGGAGCTGTCGGCAGAGCGCGATGCAAGTTCAACGCCCAGCCGGGGAGATTCCCACATGGTGCGGCAGACCTCTCCTGCCTCGCCCGCTGCTCCCCTCAGCAGTGTATTTCTGATCTGCCTGTTCTGCTACCCGCTCTGTCTCTGGTGAACCCTCTCGCCGCCCCGCAGCTCTGGCTTGTACCCCAGCTTGTATGTATAAATAAAAAATAAATCTTTAAAAAAAAAAAAAGAAAGTACTAAAATTAAGATAGTATCATTCATTAACATTTCCTATCTATATACCTTATCAATGGCAAGATGGTTAAAATTTAGGAGACTATGATGTGTGAAAAAAAAACAATTCTGGTATAAAACTAGTTCATATATATGAAATAAAAGATGGGAAATATTTAAATATAAACACTAAAAAATGATTAAATAAGAGTTGGCAACAAACTTATCCTCTACATGAAATTAAACACCGTATTTCATTTTTACAAGTTTAAGAATACCAGTTTTACATTCCTCCCCTCTAATATTCTAGAGATGCTGTATTTCAGATATTTTTGATAAATTACATTGTTTTTGACTCACCCTTTGGACACTCCAGTTCGATCCGTGATTATCTTCACTTCTTTCACTGAACCATATCTAGCAAAGAAACTTCTAATTTCAGTTTCATCCATCTATGGATAAGAATTTGATATCAAGAATAAAAATTCAGCATCCAAAATTTTCAATTCAACTATAAAGAGGACTTGGTAAGGCAATAATATTACCCAAATAAGTATTCAGTATTCCCAAACTACTGGTACTCTATGTCAAAGATATTTTTAGACCTTACAGGTTAAAAACAAAACCAATTCCAAGTGGTGGAATGATGGACAGGGTCATTTTACAATAGGAATGAAATATGAATACCATACCCTTACATCAATTCCACCAACAAAAACAGTATTTGGCATGATTTTGCCTTCTGGTAAGACATAGCCTTGGCTGGTTGCAGCAGATGAGGACTGAGTGCCGGCCTCTCTGGAGATAGTTGAGTTTGGGGTCTCAGGATTTACAGCAGACTGTAATTTGGAAAGCAGATATCATGATTAGAAACACTGGTAAAAAACATGTCTATGAAATATAATTTTAGTATATAAAAATACAAAATATTTTCATATAAACTACTTTCGTGGTAAATTAATTATCAATACAACTTAGGTCAAGCCCAGGATTTAAAGTAATCAGACTAGGTTAGCAAAAATTTCAACAGAAGTGTACACTGTACTTCCTTAAACCAGTGCTGTTCAATGTCATCTTGTACTCTGCTATGATAGAATATGTACTATGATAGAATACTGACTTTATAGTTTGTGAAAAATACTACACACAGTATTAAAAAATATTTTCAAAGTTCAGATTTGTAAAAACTGAAGTTATTAAAAGTCATTCTATTGTATAAAAAGCCAACTTCCATTTGCTAAGTACATTAACAAAAAAATAAGGCAAATCTTTAAATAATACAAACGCCATCAAAAAGTTGCATCAAAAACAAAACACCGCCATTTTAAACCAATTTGTTTGGTCTTTCTAGTCATCAAAATTAACAAGGATTTTAGAATTATAATACTGCCTGTGTTAGTAGGCCTAACTTTGGAAATGGATCATGAAACCATCATTTGCTCCTGTTAGCACAACTTAGGCCAAAAAAAAAAAAAAAAAAAAAAAGTGGGGGTGGTGTTATAATAATTTTTCCTAATGCTACGGTGTTAAAAACATCTTTTAAAATAACATTTTCTTCCTGAATAAAGCCAAATCAGCCCCACTGATAATTCTAATTTTCACAGTGGGCTCATAAATATAAACGATACCACGTTTATTTTCAGATAAAGAAACCCACACATGAAACTCATTTTTCTGGATTCTAGTCAGAATGTTGTCTTTAGTCTTCCCACAGTAGACTCTAAGTTTAACCTAAATTTTTCTGAAGCAAGCAAAATCTACAGGTAATACCTGAGTGGAAAGACAGTGTAGCATATTGAAACAGAATAGATTTAATCAGGAGATCTAAGTGCATGTCCCTTACAAGGTTAAAGGCCACTTACATGCCAGCTGTGCACATTGGGAAAACTGCTTTGAGAATGAACTGAGACAATATCTATGAATTTGTTTTGTAAAGTATAAAGTGGCATGTTGATTTAAGTTAGTGTCTGATTTTTTAAATTTATTTTCAATAGGTTTTTTAAAAGTTTCCTTCCCTGGTTTTACTATTTACTTATTTTATAGATAACATATTAACAACTTGAACTGGAACTTCAAAAATCTACTTATAGCGCAGCCACTCATTTAAAATTCACTTATGAGGTGCCTAGTGATTATAAGACCTAGGTAGAAAAGGCTGCAAGTGAGATAAAGCTATCACACCTCTGCTTTGGAGGAAAACAAAAACAAGGACCAAAGAAGCCAACTGATACATATTTTTAAAAAGGTAAACACAGCCATTTTATAAAAGTCAGTAATAATGAGAAAGTAGGCATAACTATTTTATGAGATGTGATAAGTTACTGAAAAATTTGGACTTTAAAAACTGCTATACTAATTAGAAAAGAAATCTAAAAATCTCATCACCAAATTTGAGCATTCCGGTTATTTTTTATCAGTTTGTGCTTATATTATTTTGTCTTTCTACTTGAAAACTTTATAATTCTTTTAACTATGATAGAGTAGTATTTCATAACAATGAAGTGGAAGGGAGTAAAAATACTGAAGGATGTTTTATAACTTCTATTTTTTTCCCTAAAAGGTAATATATTACATAAGCCATATATCTTGAGCTAGTGAACGCTTTACTAGACTTCCAACCACTCCAATTTACCAATCCCTTTCAAATAGTTCATCCAAAAATCCAGAACAAATAAAATAGTGGTTCTGAAATTCTTAGACTTTTTTCTTTCTTAATTTCCTGTGAATGAACTTGAATATACTATTATTTGATAAAGTATTTAGTGGTAATATCTGTTTACATATTAACAGTAATATCTGTGTGTGAATCCTGATGGATGTGTTTTAGTTAAAGGTGTAATATCAGGACAGAAAATTGCCACATTATAAACAGGGCTATTTGAATAGATTGATTCCCAATCAGGGCAGATTTTGTAGATCAGAGACATTTTTGCTTAAGGTGTGCTCCTGGCATCTGATACGCAGAAGCCAGAAATATAGTAAACATCCTACAATGCAAAGGAAACCCCTCCACACACACCAAAAAAAAAACCCCAACCTGACCCCATATTTGAATAGCACTAGGACAGTGTTATTAGCAATAAAGAGGAAAACCTGAACTCTCATATTCTATATACAAAGTAAATTCGATACTTGAGATAAACAGTGATTTTAAAGAGAGGAAAAAAGTTATAATGGGAAGCTTGGGGGGGTTACAAATTGGCTATCTGCTTTATTGGAATATTAAATGTCAAATTCATCAAGTCACCTTATTAGTGTTATGTCATATTAATAAGGAAGGCTCCATCATGTCCTAGTACTCAGCCAGCAGGTGGCACTCAAAGCTAACAAAGTAAGCAAAGTTCATTTTAATGGGCATGAACTGCAAAGATCATAAAACTCCCTACTACGTGTATAAACCTATTTAATATACACAATATTCACAACCAATAGTCAATCTTTGGTCACTTTTAAACTGTAGTAAAACAAGAAAAAACCTCTGCAAGTGAATGCTTAGGCTAAAGCAAATTTGGTATTTCAAAGTATTAATTTTAACCATCAACAGACTACAGAAAATACATGCATTAAATTTAAGTGTTTGTTGGTAGGTTTTCAAATAACTAATTTTTGGATATTAAGTAGGAGTAAACTTGGAAGTCATCATATACGTAATTCTCACCACTACTCTTTACAGTAATATGTTCTCTGTTAATATTTGGATAACCAAATGACAAAAATAATCAAAAGCAGAAACAAATTGTTCCTAAAGCGCCACACTATTTGACATTATTTCATTCAGTTCCTGTCTCTATGAAGCAAACTGAGATCTACATATACTGACAAGAAAGTCTATCATTTGTAGTCATGAGTCCATACCCAGAAAAGGAACTAAAAAAATAAGTCTGAAATGAAAAAAATCGGAAATAAAAGTTAGAAAACTTTGATTTAAGTTTAAGAGTGGATTGAGGGGTGAGAGAGGAGGATCCAAAAAAAACCTGGCAAAGCTAAGAAAGAAATAAGGCAAGAAAGCAAAACATATGCATTGAAAAAAAGGCTGTGACCACAGTTTTTAAGAATATGTTTTGAGGGCCTTCCTGGTGGCACAACAGGTTTGTGGAGCTGTCGAAGCTTGGGGGGCAGTTCTTTGCCCTGTGGGGGTGAATCCCACATGGTGCCGCAGTCTCTCTGGCAGCTCCCTCCCCTCAGCAGTTTATTTCAGTTGCTCTGCCTGTTCTGTTACCCACTCTGTCTCTGGTGAACCCTCTCACTGCCTCATACCTCTGGCCTGCACCCCCAGCTTTTGTGCAAAAATAAAATAAAATCTTAAAAAAAAAAAAAGAATATGCTTTGTATATGCTCTATGGGAATAAATTTGGATATCTTGATGAAATGCCTTTCTACATAATTTAAAATTTAAAAAACAATCTCAGGCAGAGAAAGAACATGAAATTTATGACTCATTTTCATTGGGGTTTTATTCAAGCTATAAAAAGAGGTAATTTGTTGGGGGGGGGGCAGGGACCAAAAAACAAATAATGGGAAGAGAGGATGTGGAAGATAAAGTTCGATCACTTTTCTTAAAAAAAAAAAAAATTTACAATAAAGAGTATTTACT
>PVIJ01003920.1:0-26051 GCA_004024925.1 Scalopus aquaticus | reverse complement strand
AATGCAGGGCTGGTTCATTCTTATGACGTTACTGTAATTTGCCATTGAAAAAGCATTTGATAAAATACAATGTTCATTTTTAATTTAGAAAAAGTAAAATGGAAATAGAACAATCTTAGTTTCTACTATTACCAGGCTTATTATATGAAATACTAGTTATTTCTGCTAAAAATAGCAATAAGGGCATTTCATCACCACTGAAACTTTGTCCACTACATATAACAGGATTATTAACGTTAAGCTCTTGTAAGAAAAATAAATTTACACATAGAAAGGTGAATTAAAAACTTGTAAGAGAATTTAAACAGTTTTATGACCAATGATAAATTTCAGCTGCACTAATAAGAAAAAAGTACATCAACACAATGAAATCTTTTCTACCTTTAGATTGGCAACTAAAAAAAGTTGTTACTCCTCTCATCAGTAATAATATAGTGACAGTATGACCTCACAAAGCACCAGTGGTAATATATATGGCTACATGATTTATCAAGAGTAGCTTGGAATGACATACCATAATTTGAAATTATTATAAAATGGACAGAACCCTTTTATCCAATGATTTCCCTGGCGGTGATTTATTTCAACAAATGAACAGAACAAGCATGCCAAATACATTGTGAATGCACAAAAACATTCACCATAGAATTATTTTAATATAGAAAAAATTATCAATAAGGGAATTTGGTAAGAGAAGTGAATGACATCCTCTTAAACTTTACCATTCTATATTCAAAACTATTTTAGTTATCTTTGGGAAACTGTCTACCCTATGTTAAAGGAGGACACATTGTAAAAATAGTACACGTCGTGGTACAAGTTTTGTAAAATAAAATACATGCATAAAAGCAATCTGGAAGGGCATGTAACAAAGCAACAATGGTTACAGGTGTTGGGACGAAAATGCCACTATTTTCTTAACGTTGATTACTTTCAAATGAAAAGTAAATGGCGGTACTTTCAGAACAGAAAAAAATAAAGCTTTGGCATTTCCTCTTTACCTCTAAAAATGGAGAGGAAAAATTATTGTAATTATTTACAGTAACTCAAAGTGATCTTTAAATATTACCATATGGATTATCCTCATGACTACATGACACAAGTAATTTAATTACAAACAGGTGATTTATAGACAATGGCTAACACTGTGCCACTTTTCCATGTATTCATATCAAGTTCCTCCATCTCTTAAAATGGAGACTAAAATACATTATAAATAAGTTACACACAGTGTGTAAGACATTTCAGACTTAATGGCTGCTCTCAAGTGTTCATAGACCTGAATCTCTAGGCGATAAACTAGCGCTAAGCGTTTCTCAAAACTAAACTCACAGCAACATGGCATCAGAAAGAGCGTCTACTCCCGGAGGCACATTTGTTTAAAGTTCTCGGCTTATCTAACCAAAAAAAAGTGACTCAACATTTCTCAACGCCTCACATGCGGGACGCGCAAAAGCGAAAGCAACGCCAACCTCGTGGGGAGCAGGGCGCGCAGGCGCGTACCCGAGGCCGCCCCTGGGGGCGCCACCCGCGCAAGGTTCCGCTCCCCCGCGCCTTTGTCCCTCAGCCCCCACGAACAGACCAACCACAGCCCCCCCCAAACTCCACACCGCCCCCACCCCCGGGAGCAAGGAGAACCCCTTCCTGAGGAAACTCAGGCCCCCCCAGACAAAAGCGAGCTCCTCAGAAACACCACGCTAGGTGGTGTTCGGGGCGGCAGCCCGACGCCATCTCGCGGAGGTGACCTCACTGCCTCCTCTCCACAGCGAAAAGCACCGCCGGTGTGGGGTCCCCGCACCCCAAGTTGAAAGGGGGGGCCGAGAACACCCGCCCACCCGCTTCCCCTTAATTGGAGGCAGCTGCGGAGGTGCCGGCGGTGTGAAGGCCGCAGGCCCTGCACGTGGTCAGCCAGCGGCCGGGGCCTCAGGCCACACCCCTCCCCCACCTGACCTCCCGCCCTTGCTGGTCGGCGGGGCCGGGCCTGGTAGGCCGCGCCTGGACGGCCGCCTCTGTCCCCCGCTCAGCAGGCCGCAGCCTGGGGCCTCCCGGGCGGATGCCTGAGAATGGGAAAGCCAGGGTGCCCCCGCTTTCGCCCCCCTTGCCCCCATCTACCACGGTCCCCCCAAAGTTGCCTTTCGGTCTCATGGAGGGCCCCCGCCCAGTTGGCGTCCCTCAGGCCTTCTCCTCAACTCACCATGATGGCGGCAGCTAGCAGGTCCTGCCGACGGGGCTCGAGGAGGAGCAGAGGCTGCGCTTGTGGCACCACTCTGGGGGCTGCTGGTGCCCAGGCCCGGCTCGGATGGGGCGCAGTGAAAAAAGTCAGGTGAGTAAGAAAAGTCAAAAGGGGCAGTGAGCCAAGGAGGCCTGGATGGTGGCTGACTAGGCTGAGGGGCGCAGGCGGACTGAGGCGTGGCCCGCGGGGCTCCCAGAGTTGGCTCCTACGCAGGGTGCTGGGGCTCGTCGTAGCTGCCTCAGCCAATGGGTGACAGCGTCTCCCGCCCCCTGCCGGGGGGAGGGGGGCTTTGGGGGGGAACGACCGCACCCTGTCCGGGGGTATGCAGGGGGTGAGCGTGGGCCGGCTTGGAGCAGCCAGTGAGGTTCCGCCCTCAGACGGATCCACGGACATACACGTCATCCCGAAATTGCCTTTGAAGCGCACGTAAAATAAGTACACACACCGGAATACATGTTAAAATAGAAACATGTAATGTGTGGGCTCTAGTTTCAAAATGGCGTCCTGAACGCGCAGTGATGGGCGAAATCGACTGTTTATATCGCTACCCCCAAATCTATAGAAATGGAAAATAGAAACATATTTAAGTAGAACAGGAAAGGAGACACCGTAAAGTCCCAAAACTTGGCTGCCTTTCTGTCGAGTTTGAGGTAGATGGGGTTGGATTAGGAGAAATAGCAGCTAGGGTAGCCAGCTTGGCATTCAGGCCGCTCATTTTTCAAAAGCCGTTTACTGAGTGACTACGATTGCCAGGTGCCACAGATAGAGGAGTGAACAAACACCTTTTCCTTCAGGTAGTTTAACTTGTAAAAAGAGAGCTTATCTTTTAGTTCTTACAGGAAGAAGCTAGACCTGCCTAGAGAATTCTAGAACATTCTCAGGGCCAGAGAAATAAGACAGAAAGCAAGGGTGAACTGGTGCAAATCAAACAATTTTGGGAACCACTCCAGAGTCTTGTACATACGGAGCTGGCTGTTAACTTTTATCTTCAAACTCGACTTTTGTATTGATGAAAATCATTACCATATTACTTTGTAAGCTGGCAAAATGGAGGACTTCTATTACCTGAAAACTCTACGACCATCTACCATTGCTGGATAAAATAATACTTAAAATAAATAATGTTAATAATAATATTTTAAGGTGCCAAATGACCTAAAATTATTTAAGATAATTTTTCACATAATAAATACTGTTTTTAATATGCAGTGAGTTGTTGAGCTGAGTTTTCTCTGGTCCTGGGTAAGAGGGCTGGCATGTGAGGTAAGTAGGCATAATCGTTTACCCTGGATTTTCCTGGGTTTAGCATCGAAAAATCCCACACCGCTGGAAACCAGGTCCCATGTAAACCAGGGCGGTTGGTCATTCGAGGTGTATTAAGATGTTAGTCATTGTTACTTGAGACCTGCAAGTATACAGGTAGGAAGAAGGCAAGGGTTTCAGTAACTTAAGGTGGGAACTGAAACTGAACAGCTACAAGAAGTCATTGTTCCAGAAAGACGTCATACTCAGGAAAAGGGTGGACCAGAGAAAATGTGAAACACCCAGTAGACAAGCAGAGGAGGAAGCTTTTTACATTTCTAGATGAAAAGAAAAAAAATTGATGAAAATTTGAATCTCTATACTTGTATTTCACAGGAGTTCAGTGTTTAAATTGATAGCGCTTATGTGTTGTTGGATTTTCAAAACCTAGTATTTGATTCTCCCAACTTCTCCCTCCCCAAATAGATCTCAGGTCAGTTATTTATGGAAAGCCTGGTTGAAGCAAACATAAAACCACCCTGGAGAGATGCATCCATAAAAGATTGAAAGGAATTTTCATAGAGAAAGGACCCTTTGAAGATAAACTCACAATTAAAAATTATATAATACTATTTACCATGAACGAGAATGGCAGATAACAAAGAAATTAAAGTGTCAAAAAACTAAGGAAGACACTTTTTTTGGATTGTGTGCGTGTGTGTGTGTGTGTGTGTGTGTGTGTGTGTGTGTGTTTGGGGGGGGGAAGGTCTTTTTTGTACACTTTTTTTTTCTCAACTTACTTGGATTAATACACCATGTATATTTTTTAGTGATTATCCTACAGTCTATCATGTAAACTTAGTCTTCACCCCCCTCTAGAGGGGTGAATAATTCAAAGGCCTTAGGGTGTTTTAACTCTATACATTCCTCCCAACTTATAAACTGTTATTTTTCACTACTTTAGTTCTATCCTGTTCTCCTCCTATATAAATTAGTGTTTTTTAGACCCACTCACATATGTAGAAATGTCTTGCTTATGATTTCCATGCATATCTCAGATCTTCCTTCTGTATTATTTTTTTGTGCCTGAAATAAATTCTATAGAATTTTCCTTAGTGAGAGTGCGCTATGTGGTAAATTCTCAGCTATTTTTCCCTAGCACCTGAAATACTTTTATTTTTACCTCATTCATCAAGGTAATTCTACTTGATATATAAGTTTACATTTGTCTTTTTTTCTTTTCTCAAAATATTGTTATCTTCTGGATTCTGTTGCTGCTGAGAAGTCTGCTGTCAATCTATCAGTTATTGCTGGTTAAGATCTATTTTTCCTTGGTGTCCTGAGTTTCACAATGATACGACTAAGCATGCATTTTTAAAATTTTCTCCTGCTTAGAAATTTTGGGCTCTCTCTGAATTTGTAGATTAGGTATCAGCAATACTAAAAAGTTTCACACATTTTCTTGTCAAAGGTTAACTGGGTAAGGCATGTAACCTAGTTTTCATATTTCATAAGCAATTCTTAGTTATTTTTGTTTAGTTGAAACCTTATGAAATCTTCATTTAGTACAGAGAAAAGGAATTTTAAGATCAATATTGACTCACCATTTCTCTGTGTTAAGATTGATAGCACAATTCATATAAATTTAGAAATAAATCTCTGTATTTCTTCCTTATCCTCCAGAGACTAATAAGGAAAAGGGAAAAAAAACCTGATATTTGAAAACTCTTCCACCAATTCTTTTTTATTCCTGTCAGCTCTTTTATGCTCCTAAGGCTTGGAACTTTGGATTGAAGTCTTACAATTAGTATAAACACTCTCAAACTTCATTTATTTTCATACCGTCTTCATGATTTTTGTTGTAGCTGCTGTGAACCTCTGCTGTTATTTACCTGATTTAAAAAAAAAAAACTGACATTCTAAACAATAATAGTTAAGTAATATTTATGAAATCATACAATGCAGGTACACACAAAAAAAGGGGGAAATGAAAACATGAATAACTTGGAGAAAGAGAGAGAGAAAAAAATTGGTGACTGCATCCTACCAGTTCCATGGAGCTGGAACCCCAATGGCACACTGAAAGCCTGTGAAAAATGAAGGACCCCCAAGGCCCACAGGTCTGGTTATAAACCAAACCTGCTGCTTAACTCTACCTTCAGTTCCCAGCAGTCTTCCCTTCGGTGGTGATGCCATTATGGGATTTGTAGTCCTTGGTGTCTTGGATCTCTGTGGTCTGGGGTGGGGATTGGGTCTATAAAACCTATTTGTGGAATTTGTTCAGGACATTCTCCACCCCTCAACAATTCCACATGTCATTCCTTAAGACAGACTTCAACTTGGTGCCTCAGTCCTTTTTGAGCTTCTTTTCCTGCTTAAATCAGCCCCAAATTAAGTGGCTATTTTTTGTGACAAAGAATCTTGACTAAAATAGATGATGAGAGAGGTCGACCAAAGTACTTTTAAGAAGAGGGTTAACAACTATAACATGTATGGCCCTTTGTTCTATGACTACATAACACTATGGCTTAATTGTTTCCAACCCTTAGTAAGGTTCTGCTATGTACACAAAAACTTTGTGCCAGTAGTGCTTATTGAGGGATGTCAGGAAAGGGCCTCTTTTCCTTCTCTATAGCAGCATAGACAGGGACTGTGTGCTGGACAGCAGAAGTATCCATAGATGAAATGATTCATCAAGAACAGAAGCTTGGAGCCAGAAATGACCTAGAAGAGCATAAATCATAATCTCAGATTCCTAGAGAGACAGGATGAGACATATGTGCTGTTCTCACTGCATGAGCTAGTTGAGCCAATTCCATTTAAATCTCAAAGTATAATGCCTCAGCTTCTATTGGGTGCAGCAGGGTAAAACACATCTCAGGAGTACTTGTGTGCACTTGGCAAAGTGTCTGTCTACCAAGCAACGTAGCTTAAGCCCTGTTTATTCACCTTTGACCCTGGCATCTGCATATAGTTTATTTATTCAATACTCAATCTTCTGAGCAGGTTGCCTGAATTTTGGGGGTGGTTTGAACCAGCCTTCATAGTGACTTCAAAAGAGTTGCCTAAACATATAACTGAAAAGTGACTTGTAAAAGTAACAATAGTTACAATAAAACTGATAACCTGATATGGTGTTTATTGTGTACAAGTACTGTGTACTGTTCTGTGCTACTATTTTACTTCTATTAGTTCATCCATTCCTATAATAGTAATAGATACTATCATTAACCCATCTTATAGAGAAGTCAAATCACTTGCCTGAGTCATACATTTGGTAAATCTAAGTGGCACTTTTAACCCAGTCTGGCTTCTGAGTTTAACTTCTTAACTCTCATGCTATATGAGGAAATTATAAGGAGCTAACATAGTGGGACAACATAGTAAATCTCTGATTTTCATGAGAGTAGCCAAATAAAAAGGGAGTCTTGCCTCCTTTTTAAAAAGTCTCTTAGTCATTTCTATTATAACCACATTAATAATGAAATTTAGGATCATGACTTCAGATATTCCATCAAAATGAAACAAAACTCCCAAATCTACACCAGCCAACATACACCAGTGAATTATTCCAACACAGTAGGCCCTTGAGGAGGCTACCCACTTAAGAGAAAATAAATTTCCTTCTGAATTTTGTAAGAGAATCTCCTAGTCCTTTTGCAAGTGGTGGGATCAAATCTAAATTGTTTGAGAACGTCATGTCCAGCCTTCATCTCGTAACACGTGCACCCTATTCATGCACATACTCCCAATTGCCTTGAAACTGCTTTTTCCGAATCAAGAGGATTTACTGAACAAAACTTTGCAAGTCAGAGAAGCAATACAACTGTGGAGAAGCAGGGAAGAAGACTGGTAGATCTACTATCTTTCTTTCCAGTTCCCTGGTTACTCCTCCATTTCTATAGATTTATTCTTTCTTTGTTTATTTTCTTTTTCTAATCTTTTTTTGAGAATACAAGTAGTGCCTGAGTATTTTCCCCTTTCTTAAACATTTTTTAAAATATGAAAGTAAGGATTATGTTCCCTTTTGACCACAACTCTGCTCCTCAAATCCCAGAGGTAACCATTCTTGGTAGTTCAGTGTGAATCCTTTCAGATCTATATCTGGGCATTGTGTTTTGTATATTTACTTAAAATATTTGGTATTTATACTTTTAGAATGTACTTGTACTAATGAAAAGTAATGGGCTTTTATTATACTTGTAGAAGATATATTTTTATGCTATGTATTTGAGCTTATAGAATATATAATTTTATTGTATGTATATTATTTAACACAAACAATATACTGTGCGTATATTGCAACTCAATTTTTTGCATCAAGCCAAATAACTCAACTAATGTCAATATGTAGGTCTACCTATTTCCTTGTAACTATGGCATGATTTTATGTAATATGAATATACTGTAGTTATTCACTCATTTCCTACTCAGTGGACATTTAGGTTGTTTTTAATTTTTCATTGTTAGAAATAATATATAATGAGCTTGTCTAATAGGAGCCACGTAAGTGTTTTTCTGCACTTACCACCGGAAAATATAGCTGCTGGCTCACGGGATATGCACATTTCAAATTTTAATAGATATGAAACTGCTTTAAAGTGCTGTGCCAATGTATGCCATTCTGTAGCTGTGACTGAGAGTTCCATTTATCCACTTTCCACTATTGATATTATCCCACTTTAGTTTGCCAATCTGATGGGCAAGAAATGACGTCTCATTTCATTTTGCATTTCCCTGATTGTTTATGGAGTTGAGCTTAACTGATAATGTTAACACTTCTTGTGCCGGCTATTTTCTGTGCCACCGCAAGAATGGTATAAGCATTCAATAAAACACACACAGCTCCTGAACTACTGGATATATTTTAATGAAATTTTAAATGCATAGAGTTTAAAGCTTCTAGACTGAGTACGATCAAAGAAATAGCTCCTAATAGTTCCAAATAAATCCACCGTGGCATGAAAAACCGGAGACTAAATGAACACGTGAATACGTGAGCGGAGCAAAAAGTGTTAAGCTCCATAAGTGCAGTCTGTAAGCTCAACTGTTTACTATGTACAAGGCACTATTCTACCCTTTGGAATTTAATATCATAAAGCTGGAACTAGGGAGTCCTGTTCAGGGGGTTCTTCTGTGAATAGCCATTTTTTCTTTGGGGTTATTTGTCTTTTTCATAGTGTCATGAGAGCCTGTCATCTTTGTTTTCCTTCTTAGCTCCTCTAGCAAAGGCTACAACCTTGAGGCAGTACTGCTGCCTCCTTTTCTATTCCAATGTAAGGAATCAGAGTTATATTCATTTCCAAGAATTTCTTTCTCTGAATTAAGAGATGTAAGCCACAGACAAGAAAGAAAAGGAAATTGCTGGTATAAACACCAACTGTTGAACCTTTCAAATACTTTGAACATCAATTCTTTCTGGACATTCTCCTAACAAACCAGATGAGAGCTCTTACTTAAATCAGTCCCTCACTTTCAAAGAACATATTTTATGAACTCATGGAATTGCCAAAGAGAAGGAGAATTGTTAGGAGGTGTGATTTCCAAAGAGCTTTTTTTTTTTAATGACTGTTTTTTAGGCAATGTGACAATCTTACAGAAATCTGCTGAGGACAACAATGTGCTGCAGTCCAACAACTTTTGAAGTTCTGTTTTCCTGGTCCCTCAGTTTAGACTGAGAATTTTTGTAGAGAAAGAGGGAAATTATCAAGTGGATAAACACAACATTCATAGAGCCAGCACTTAGGGTTAGCAGGAAAAGCTCTAAAAACAAATAGACTAACATAAATGTAGAGTAATGGCTGATCACCCTAGAAAGGAGAAGCTAAGATACTTCCTTTTCCCCAGTAAGGATTTTTCCTATGTCCTGTGTGGAACTGATTGGGAAAAAAAAATCTATAATTTCAGAACCACCGTATCTTCCCTTTTGGCAAAAACTTTGTTTTGTGTAGCTGCAGCTAGGGTTTCAGCCAACCTGGACAAGGAAGAGGAAGCTAGAGGACAGAGGAATAGAACATGAGTAGAAAGAAATGACAGCATAAAGAAAAAAGACACAAAGGAGAGCATAGACGTACTTAAAAAACAAAGGATAAAGGTAGTTGAGAGAAACATTCTTTTGTCATTTCCCATGTCTGGTCAAAAAGTTGTGTTTTTTATCCTTTAAATTGATTCTCTAACAGATCTTCCTTTCCATTCCCACCACTTTCTTTTAGACTATAGGACATAACTTGAGTTAAAAAAAAAATCAAATCATTCTTTTCTTTCTGGGTCTGAATCATTACAAGAGCTATCTGAAGCATCAGTGCTGACTAAATCGCCATGAAACGCTACTTCAGTATTTTCCTCTTTTGCTCTGCGTCCAAACCTTCCAGGGTTCCCTATTTCCAACTCTATAATGAAATTTAAACTATTCAGCCTGGTTTTTGGAACCCTTGACTATATGACCTCACCTTGCCTAGCCACCAGCATTTCCTTTTCATTCTGTCATCTGTATTCTTTTCATTTAGAATACCCTCCCAGCTTTGTTTTTGCTCTCTGAATTCTGTCTGTTGATGATCCAGTCAAGTTTCCCATTCTCTGTGAAATTTTCTGTCTTTTCAGCCTTTGTCATCTTATTGCACAGTCATTTCAATGCCTAAAGGATGTAATGTATCATTACAAAGGTAACAGTGATAAAACAGAAGAAAGAGCAGAGCAAGCCTTTGGATTTGCATGGGGTTCGCAATGTCTCTAGAACCCAATGATACTGGGCTACTTACGCTCTCTGACATTCTGTTTATGTCCTAAAGGGGATAATAATGTTTTACCTTAGAGGATCAGTGGAAGGAGGATTTAATAGGTGGAAGGGAAGTATATGACACTGTAGGGAAAATGGTGTTAAGTCAGGCTTTTTTTGTGCCCTCCCATTGTTGGCCTCTATAGCCAGCACCTGTGGTCTTCCATTCTTCCTAGATGCAGCACAGATGCCCGGAGCTGAGAATTGTGGGCACAGGCATGCACACCTTTGGTTAGGGATAGCTGGGCCCAGAGAACATGGGGTGTGTGCATGTGTAAATACAGACACCTGGATCTAGAGAACGTGCAGCTGTGGGCTCCTTGCTATCTCCCTACCAGCTGGTCTGTCCCCTAATTCAGTATTAATGGCCTGTAAAATGAGACTGAGGGCACCAAAATTCTCTTTTTGTCTGTGAGAACCAGCAATGAACCAACCTGGCCTGGGATAATTGCACAACAGGTTCTTAACACCAGGCCTCGCCCAGAGAAACCGTACCAGGTCTGTAAATAAGTTCTGTCCTTTCGTCATGCACTTTTTAAAAGAATCTACCCCTACGGTAACCCCAGAAGAGATACCTATCATTTGGGATGCTTTTTGGGTATAGGTAACAGAATGCCTAAATTAAAGTGATTGATAATGATTGAAAAAAAAAAACTAACATGAAGTTAAGATGTTAGCACTTTCAGCTTTGGTTTTGAGGCTCAATGATATGAGGACTCTGAATTAGCACCCCTAAGTTTCTTTGGTTGGTAAAACATGACTTATCCTCAGTGTCAAGAGTATGGAAAGAAAAAAGGGATTCTTTTCTTACATCTTTCTTTCATTTGGGAGGAAAATTTTTCCTAGTATCTTCCCTTTCATATCTCATTGTGCGAGGAGTCCATTTCTAGCTCAAAAAGAGCCTCAGGTTAGTACATATTTGGCAAAAGGACAATGCACTTATCATAGTTACCTGGGCCAGTCATGATTATTCTATGTACTTGGGCACATTCCTGCCCAAAACCAAAAGTGGGGTTTTGTTATCAAGGAACAGGAGAGGGTGGCTCTAGAATAGTGTCAACCCTGTCTGCCCATGGGGCAATTTAGATGTTCTGTGATCTCTTCTAGTCACAACTGATTGTATGGGAATGGACAGTGAACCAAGCTGAATCAGTCATGTTCTTTCCCGCAATCTGAATTATGAACTCAACAATTAGTAGTACCTAATTCCAGTGCTCTGGTGGTATAGCTGAGCTTTAGAACCTGATATTCTGTGATGTACCTCTGCATCTTTCCAATAATCTTTTAATGAACTTTCCAATAATCTTTTAATCTTTTAATGGATTTCCAATAATTTTTTAATGTTTCTTGAAATCAAACATGCCTTGATTAAGTTACAGTTACAGATCACTCAAATGGTCACAACTAATACTAAAATAATAACATTATTTACTGTTCTTTTAAAAAATAATTTCATACATGTTAGTTTTAGCTTACATATACCCTATAAATTCTTTAAAGGCAAAAATTAACTTTGTATTTTATTTCCCATAATTCTTAAACTAGTTTTATCTACCAGGTGTGATTAAACTAGTTTTAACTATCAGGTATTGTGAGCTCCCTTATTACTCATTCAATGGTTGTGTGATTGGTTGGTTGCTGCTCTTTAAAGTCAATGTGTTAAACTGTTTCTGAAGCAGATTAAAAGAGAAACATGGTGATTTTTCTGTCAAGTTAGCAAAATGCAACTTCAGAGTAATAATTAGATAAATTAGATAAATTTAAAATCTTTTAAAATATAGCAAACTAACTGAAAAATAAAGTGATATATGCCAGTATCGGAACAGTAGTTATGTTCTCTACAATGCAGGATTATTGATCTTAACTTTGGGTCTCTCTTCATCATCATAATCTAAATTTTTCAGATTTTCCACACAGGACATGAATTTCTTTCAGACTCTGAAATGAAAGAAATTAACCATTTCAAAAGAGGAAATCAGGAAAAAAATATATTTAACTAATACATGCTTGTTAATTTCCTCATTTTGTCTAAGTCATACAAATATAGTTTAACATTAGGGACACCAATTTTGGCTTTAATTGAATACTGTAAAATTTAGATTTTGATTTTCTTTTAACTTAGAATAAAATTAATCTCATAGGAAAGTTTAACACAGTTATAAGCACATATGATACCAAATTACAAGTTTACCCTTACAGAACTTTTAAAATGCTGATTTAATTTAATTTAAAACATGTTTTAAAAATGAACAGAAGACTGCTTGGCTATGTTTTAATTCTAAAATCATTTGAATTTTGTTGACATAAAAGGAATGTTACTTTGTTAACACATCATTCAAATGTTTAATAGGCATTTGTGCAAAGTCTGACAAGTAAAAACAAAATTTCCCCAAGAACCCAGTATTACAAAAGCTTTTGTTTCAAACCACAAATTAGACAAATCTGTTTTTTTCCTAACACACTGAACATTTTATATCAAACAGCCCCAATTTAAGTAAATATCCATCTCTTTAAGAAACGAAATTAATATTAGAATTCTTTTTGTTAGTAAAGAAGAACTAGATTCAACAAGTTCCAGATGTTGCAACTGTACCACAGATGTATCCAAAATAGCAATAAGTAGAATACATTTTTTTCTTTTAATTCCAAGCACAAACAGTTGCCTGGTATGAATTCACATTGGAGCCACAAAAAAAAAAAAAAAAAAAAAGTATTCTTGTGCTCAATAAATAAACACTATTGTTTTAGCAAAGTGTTTTAAGACTTGATGTTTTATGAACAGCATACCTTCCTATCACAGGATTTCTCATTTTAAAAAACCCACTGCTGTTGATTTTATAAGGGTTATTATGCTCATCCTGCATTCAGATGTACAAAGAAAAGGGAGCTTACTGACATTTAACTTTCTTCAACAGGCCCCCAGGAAGTCACAGACTGTGGAAGAGGGTGTGATAAGGAGAAGGTAAGTTCTAATCTGGCCTATTGATAGTATTTTAACCTCTTCTGGTGTCAGGTGGTCTCCTTTGGGATGAATTCAGTAGATTCATGTTTCAGGATCAGATAAAAGCTTCCCTCCTTTCCTCTCAAACATGGCAGCCCAAAGATGGACGTGTCATAAATCCTCATTGGTGGTGTAATAAGGGTGTCTGACTCATGCTGGACTCTCACTAGTGTTAGTACAAGATGGCTCAGCTGGTCAGGCCTCTCTGTTCTGGTGGCCCCCTAGGGGGCTGGCTCGGGTGTGGGTAACTCCAGTTACCTGTTCACACATAGGCCCTCACTAGGCTACAGATCCTGACATTACAGTAGTGGCCAATCAGGCAGCGTCCACTCCAGCACCCCTCTGCAAGCCCCACAAGGACTACTCTACAAAGTGCAGCTAGTAGGGAGAGAACTGACTGGCTCAGGGTGGGCTCTAAGTTCTGCTCAGGCCTGGTTCTCCCCCCGCTCTTTCCCCTGCCCAGCACGGTGACTCAGCTACCTTTACTCCATGCACCCACAGGTGAGGCCTCTCCTTTAAGGACCTCTCAACTTTTGACTTTTCCTTCTTACATCTGATTCAGTCTGGTCCTCTCATACTTTCAGCTGGAGTGTGAAGACCAATGCACCTCATAGCCTGTGCTCCCCTTTTGTCCCACAATGCACCTGGGCAAAATAGGGCACTTTTTCTTTGTCTTGCATTCATCGTCCTCCATCCAGAGGCTCTGTCCTCCTTCCTAAAGGCCACAAATGTGGATGGGGAAAAGCAAGGTCACCCATAAAAAGAGCATAAAATATGAAGGAGTTGTTTAAATATTTCAACTATTCCCTAAGTGTATCAGTATTAGGTTTGTCTGGAGTATCATCTCAAAACACTTACTTGTATAAGTAAGCCTAGAGATTTTTTTGTTTGTTTGTTTTTGCCTTATATAAAAGTTGCAGGTGGGTAGTGCTTGGTAGGTATGGCTCCAGAAGTCTCCCATGGCTGAGGCCTGCTTGGGTGTGGTAAGTTCTTCATGTGTGACATTAGGTTCTGAGGGCACCTTGTGTTCCAAGATGGAGAATCTAATTCCACCTATCATGTCTGCATTTTGGCCAGAAAAAAAAGGAGAAAGCGAAGAGTTATTGGTGAATGCCAGCTAGCTTTTAAGGAAGGTTCTAGAAACTGCCACAGGATACTTTTTGTTTTATCTCACTGGGTTACATGACCAGAACTTGGTCCAGTGCCACTTCTAGCTGCAGGGATTGTTGTGGGATGATACTGCACGGGTGTGGGGGGAAGCTATGCGCCCACCCAAAAAGGGTAGATTTCTTGATTATGGAAGGAGGGCTATTGGGGGACAACCAGAAATCTTTGGCTTGATATGCTTTCATTATTCCATCCTCAAGTCCCAGGGGTAAATTCTTGAGTTTCTAAATTTATGGTTATGAAGATGGGGAATTTAACTTAAAACCGAAAGGTAAATAAATAAAAATTTACATTACAGTTCCTGTTTTTCCACCTGCTTGAGTTGTTTTGAGGAAGCTAGTACCTCTCTGATTTTGGTTTCCTTTTCTGTAAGATAGGAGGCATACTACATGCTCCAGAAGGTTCTTTAACGCTCTGATTGTATGTAATTTAAAATCCAACCATGATTTAAAGACCTATGTTTGTAATCGTTTTACCTTATATAAATATCATGACCAGAATACACAAAGGCATAAATTCTTCAATCCAGCCTTAGGTGCATTAGAAAACTGTGTTATCTAATGAAATTGCTCAATTTTCTAAACACTTGATCCTAATTGTCATTGATCTGATTTTCAAATCTTACTCTGTTGGCAGATACAGAGTACTTCAGTCTAAGAGTCATAACAAATTGAGACATGTATCGAGAACTATAGAATACATTACCTATTGTTGTTGGTTCAAAGAATATATGTGGTTATGAATATGAAAAATAGTATAAATAATAGTATAAATATGAATGTATATAATTATATTTTGTTACGCTGTTATATATATCATAAATGTACATATTATATGTGATATAACAGAATTATGTATTAAAAATACAGGAAGATATATTCATAATATGACTGTTATGGATATGAAGTCTCAATAGACTAATAAAGATGGAGATATAAGTTACATATTCACATATTCTTAGTCTCTGAGATAGAGGTTCTGTTGCTCAATTAGACTACCTCAGAAAGTCATCAGAGACAAAATTATTGGTTAGTTAAACTAATGATTTGGTCCAGAATACCATCTTTTTTAGAAGACTGTGTCATTCAGCTTGAGCAATGTCATACCCACTGGGTAAGACCCACCCCCCCATCTTACATGTACATGGAATTGCATATTGATTCCATACAATTAGAACTGATAGGTTCTTTTTCCATTTCCTTTTGAAAGTATGGTTGTGTTTTTGCAACTAAATCATTACAGCTGAAAAATTCTACTAAGTAAAAAACAGCAAATTATTTGGAAACAGACTTTTTATAGAATGAATAACTTTCAGTGATTTTCCTTGCTTACCAAACTGGAGACACCCATTTCTCTGGGAGAAGGGTTCAGTGCAAATTTTTTATGCCCTCTTAACAAACAGCAAGCCATTCACATGGGCTATGTTAGTACATTTTAGGAAGTCGAATGGTAAAGGGTAAAATTGAGAATAAAATATTTATGTGTGATAGGGTTCAACTAGTATTTAAAAAATTAGTAGTTTTAGTCAGAAAAACTAGGCTTGAACCAAAAACATAAAAATACAAGGGTGGTAAAAAATCAGACAGGTCAGACTAATACCAAATGGTGTCTCTAAGATATAACAGGAAACAAACATCTAGTTCTCTGCATGATTTGACCACCCAAGAATAATATGGCATATATTATTGGATAAAAACCAAGGCATTTTAGGGTGTTGACCAAAGAAGAACTGCAGAAGCATCAAACAAGGAAGCCTGAGACATGACCTCTGCCAGTAATGGCCCTACCTATAATTTTCTGCAAGGGCAGAATTTACCGTAGTCCGTGTTACATGATTTCTCTTAAAAACTATTTTTTTTTCTTTTTTTTTTTTAAAGATTTTTTTTATTTTTTATTTATGCATACAAGCTGGGGTACAGGCCAGAGGCGTGGGGCGGCGAGAGGGTTCACCAGAGACGGAGCGCGGAGCAGAACAGGCAGATCAGAAATACACTGCTGAGGGGAGCAGCGGGCAAGGCAGGAGAGGTCTGCCGTGCCATGTGGGATTCTCCCCGGCCGGGCGTTGAACTCGCGTCGCCGCTGCTGACAGCTCCACAGCGCAGCGCCCAACCGCTGCGCCACCGGGGAGGCCCTATTTTTTTTTTTTTCTTAACACTTAAATTTGGCCCAAGAGTACTGAAAATATATCTCACATACAAACTTGTACGTAAATGCTCACTTATATACAGCATCATTCATAATATTATTATGAAGCATTACTCATAATAGCCCAAAGCAGGAACAACCCAACTGATGAACTGATAAACAAAATGTATATCCTCCATGCAGTGGACCATTATTCAGCTGTAAAAAGGAATGAAGTACCGACTCATAAGGTGGCACAGATGAACCTTGAAAACATGCCAAGGAGCCAGACAAAAAAGACATATATTGTGTAATTTTGTTGATAAGAAATGTCCAGAAAAGACAAAGCCATAGACAGACAGAAAGGCAGTTCCGTGGTTACCAGGAACTGGCAGGAGAGAGAAGTGGGATGTGACTGCCAGTGGGAATGAGGTTTCTTTTCAGGCTGATAAAAATATTCTGAAGTTAGTGGTGATGGTTTCATGGCTTGTGAACATACTTAAAACTACTTTAAAAGGTTGCCATATGGTCAAGAAAAAATTTTATTTGTAATAATATGTATTTCTGACTATGTAGAAATACTCATACTTCATAAACTTGTTCTCTGTGCATCTGAGATTTGAAAACAATGTTTTAAACAAAAAGCAGCTTTGATAACACAAAAACTGTTAAATCTAAAGAAGCAAAAATTAAATGCTTCAAAGTGAAAAAGAAAAACCCCAGATTTTGTTTTCTAAAAAAAGAAGAAAGCAAGCTATTCAGGATGAAACAATTAAATTTGGTTAAACCTACTTCGGTAGCTCCAAATATAGCAAAGCACGCTGATCATATTGTTCTTCCTTTTCTGGCAAACTTTTTTTTTTTCAGATTATAATGAAGTAAAAACAAAATGTAGGGATGGATTATATGCTGTCCTTGATCAACATCGTTTCTGACACTAGGCAGGCTTGTTTGTTGTTTTTAAAAAGTCACAAAAACATTATCCTCTCCCAAAAATTTCAGTGAAACCTAATTAACTTTAAAACATAAAATAAATGTTCTTGATCTCTTCATTCCTGACATAAAAATGACTTTTTTTAAAAACAGTAAAACATGTAAATCAAAATTGGGTCATTGGCTGCATTAACTGGTGTGTGTGTGATCTATGTTTGCTGTCTTCACTAAAATGATCTAAGTATATTAAGTATGCCCTAAAATGGTCTAAGTTTGAGCTCTAATCTCTCTAATCTCTTGTCAATAAATTATACTATTGTTTTGCTGTCAGACAAGTTTGGGAAATGCTGCCACGGCGTTATTCTCGGTGCATCTTTACGCCAGCAATATACTTAACAAGGTGTTAGGTGATGCAAGAGGAAGGAACGATCCCCAAATCTTGGTTGCTTATTTTAAAAAGTTTATTTTCAGCTAATATTCTCTATCTAAGTTGAGTTAGCCGGAACCTCAGATCACAGCATGACAGAGGTTTAATCTCCATATTCAAGTCTGTAATTTCCTTGAAAGACATTACTGTGTCTTGCATGAAAGTTACAACAAAATTGTGCACCTGTGGAGAGAAATCCTGTACTGTGAAGAAAATAAACAAGGATGTTTAAAAAGTAAAAGCAAAAATACCAAACCCAAATGTCTTGATTAATCACTACTGCATGCCAATTACCTCCAGGAAATGGGGCCATAATAACCCTACAACCCTGCTTCTCAGCAGCCTGTTTGGACCCTAGAAGGACTAGACCAGGGCTTGGAGGTGACTGTTTCAGTTCCAGGGAATACTAGATAGAAAGTTTTGAATGAGTCGTGCATCCTTGCTGATCCCCAGTTTCCTCATCTGTAAGAAGACTTGCTTAAATGAGATAATCTTGAAAGTGGTTTTTAAAATCTCCAATTCTAGAATTCTTGTGAGGACAACATGGGCTATCATGACAAAGACTGAAATTTTTTAAAAACAAAAATTGACTTTTTGTGCAATAGCCTATAGAGTAACTTGTTTGGGGCCCCTTTTTCCAAGAAGAATAACCATGCCCTTCCCCCAGTGCCTAACCATCTAAACTCCATCATTACTGAACACTCTTTGGCAAAAGGGGGTCCTCAGTCTCCCAACTTGAGTGACATAGGCAGCTTCTGAGCCATTGGAAAGAGTTGCCTTAAGTTTAGGGATTTAAAATCAAGCCCTGTTGGCAGTGGGCACCTGTCAATGGAAATATGATAAATTCCCTCTTCTGGCATTGCCACTGGAATCCCACTGGGCATTTCACCCCAAGGCAGGGGAAAGTCCAGCTTGGATTAATGATCCACAGGATGTTTCAGTGGCCAGAGTAATTATTTGAACTGCAAAGGGGGAGGAGAATGGGAACTTCCTGCTTTCACTCCCTGGGCAGCCAACTGGTCTGGTTGAGGAGGGATAACAAGCCTGAGGACCAGACCTCTGAGAGGCTGTGGCTGTGCTGGTCTTGCTTACACTGTGGCTAGCTGGATTTCAGCCCAGAGAGGCAGGGCCTGAAAGGGCCTTGGGAGCAGGCTCTGTCCTTTCCTCAGTTGCCGCCTGAGGCATTCTTCAGACAGGGGGAGCTTCATCCAACTCACCTTCTACAGATTTCTAGCGCAAGAGGAACAAGTGCCTTCCTCTCTTTCTGTGTTTGTTCTGAACTCACAAGGCAAATTTCCTCTAATTATTCTAAGTCTCTTCTCAGACAAGGCACTAGGATTAAATAGCAGAGTTCATTTACTGTTTCATGTGCGCTTGTGAATAGAGGACGTAGAACCAGGTCACTAGGTGAATGTAATTCATTACGAGTGTGCTGGGGCAGAATGACTTACTTAGGAGTATTCATGACGACTCTATCATGTGTAGATTAAATACGTACAGTCTTTTCTTGTCTCTTCAAAGCCATGAAATGAAAAACATTGAGTATTTTATGATTTAAACTGGTCCCTATTTGTTCAAGGAGGTGAGAAATTAGGAACTGGAAACTTCCTGCTTAAAAGTAATGTTTAGGTTTGATGTAGGTCTAGGATACTGACTTTTGAAACTTTATGCAGAAACACACCTAACTTGAGTCTCCCTGTGGGAAAAAATGGCTTTTGTGTTTTAAAAAAAATCAGAATAAAGGAGGACAAAAGAATGTACAGTTCAGTTTTCCTCCCAACTAGACATCTTATCAGCAAATTCCTACATTCTTGGATCAATTTCTGGTGAACCGGTCAGAATAAAGTATGTAATATGAGTTCAGGTGAAGTGAGTCTGTTTATTTGAGGGGAAAAAAAAAAAAGCAACCTGTGTTTTTGTTCTGTTACAGCTGGGTATTTATTTCTGGTTCTGTGAGCCACATGATACTATCTGCTGAGCTGGTGTAGGGCTGAGCATTTGCCCAGTTTTCCTTCTCACCCCTTCATTCTTGGGCGACCTAAAGTGGGGGATATGCCAGGACCGCCTTAAAGAGAAGACAGGCTGACATGACTGGGGGCTGCTTTCTGTCTCCTGCAGGCTTCACACCTCGGCCCACTGGCCTGACCCCTCTTGTCTAGAGACCGTCACAGGCTTTAACCTCCATTGACTGCCCGTTCTCGGGCGTTTCACACCCCCTGCCTCACATCAGTGCGTACCCCACACATGTTGTATACTTTCTTACACCCACACTGTCTTTCTTGATGTTCTCTCTGCCTAAAATAAATCTCCACTCCCGTTCTGCTTGCTTGTTACTCGAAACTTTACTTGTTCTTCAAGATCCAACCTGAATTTCTTTCCCTTTGTGAAGTCCTAAAAAGCCCTGAAGTTCCCTGCTCCACCCCTGCTACTTTGGTCAGAACTAACTGCTGCTTCTGTGCTTAAAGCCAAACACAAATTAATTTCTCTCTCTCTTTCTCGCATAGTACTCACCACATGATTTTGATGGAGTTCAGCACATGCTACCCCAAATCATGGCACCTTGGTGTACTGAAAATTTTAATCTAAAAGAATTTGAGAAACAGCAGATGCAGGAGAAACTCTTTGACCTTTCCTTGAAATAGGTCCTGAGACCTCATGTGAGAAGTGCTCCCCAATAGTATGTGAAAAGGAAGAGCATCTTTATGGTCAAGATGGGGGCCCTGAGAGGAATCTGAACAAACAAGTCCTACTGTTTTCCCCCTTTTTATACATGTAGCTCATCCCCTTTGCACTCTCACATTGCTCCACGACTCTCTACTCATCACCAAATCCATCATTAAAAACTCAGATTTAACCATTTCTTCTAATCCCCATTTTCTTATAAATGATGCTGTGGTGTGTAAAAATTATGTTAATAAATTTGTATACTTTTCTTGTCAATCTGTCCTTTGTCACAGAGACCTAGTTGAGAATATAAAAGGGTAGAAGGAAAAAAAGTATTTTCCTTCCCCTAGTTCCATAGTATCATGTGACCTTAACCTAGTGTCTTAGGCATTCTGCACCTCAGTTGCAAGATCTGTAAAATGTGGGCAAAAGCAGTATTAAAGAGATGGTGCTTGCAAAGACCCTAGCACTGTTCCTTCTTGGCACATCGGTAAGAACTCAGTTAGTTCAGCTACTCTGATTCTCATAGTTCTCATAATTATGCACAACTTAGAGCGATGTGGGATGATGGTAAAATACCATTTGATTGGCAAAGTTTAATGGGAAGTCCAAAGCTGCATTCTCTTTGCTTTACTTTTTAAAAACTCCATTATGAAATGTTTCTAATACATAGGAGAAGGCATAGCATAACAGCACCCTGCTCCCTATTGTCCACCTTGAACAATTATCAATATACTCTCATGTTTACCTATACCTCCCCTTCTTACTGGGCATTATTTTCTCAGAGCTTTATTGAAATAAAGCTGACATATAATATTCTCACCCTGTAAAATGTAAGATTTTGTAAATTTTTAGTAAATTTATAGAGCTGTGTAACCATCAGCACCATCCAGTTTTAGGATCCATTCTTTTTTAATTTAAAGGGAGCAAAAGCAACTCTCTCGTCATTACTGTATTTCACTCTTTTTATTCTAACAAGGGTTTCCACGAAACAAGATGATCCTCCCATGAGGACTGGCATGTGTGGGCACTTTTGTATTTTCTATTCCTCTTATGAGAGAACGTTACTTTTTCTCCACATTGTGAGGTCTGTTTTGGAAACGGGTCTTTGGACTGACTGACTACTTTTCATCTTTTCTTCCCGCTGCAATGAAAACCATCTAGCATTTTGAAAAGATGGAAGAAAAAGAAATCAACAAACAAACTGTCAAATGTTGCTGGAGGCTGATGTTTAATAAGTGTACAGGAAAAAACGACTGCCTATTTCTGGAGCATCTTGCCTTTCCTCCAATCCTTTGCTTTGTAACCTGTTAATGCATTTACATTAATTTTTTTCTCTTACAAACAGCATGTGTTTCATCTTAAGTTTGTATCCAGCTTGACTATTTCTGCTTTTTAGATAAAGTCATTTACACTTGATGTAAAAGAAAAGAAATGAATGGGGCCACTTTCAGGTGCTGGTCACAGCTGGGGTGGGAAAGCCTGAGTCCTGTCTGACCCCAGCCCTCTTGTTGCCTGTGGTCAGCTCAGTACGTTGGGTCTGCTGTGGAGACGATGACCATTTGCAGGAACCACCCTATTGGCCCCAGTTTCCTTTTTTTAAGTTGGACAAAGCAACAACCAGCTCTGAACTATATAGACAGGGTCAAAAGAGCATAATTGGGGGTCATTTACTTGCTCAACAGATGTGTACTCACTTCCTCTGATAACTGTGGTGGTCCTAGTGAGGAAGTTGGGTGTGGGAGAAAGAATGGGAGAAAGAACAGAGGTGGGTTCAAATCATGACTCTGCTATTTCACGCTAAGCCTCAATACCCTTTCTGCAAAGTAGGGGTAATACTGGCTCCTAGTACACAGGATTAAATGAGATAACACATGGAAAACACCTCCGTTGTGCGGAACATGTTGCAGGACTGAGCACCTGCTAGTGCGATCTCTGGGGGGGCTCACAGATGTTTTAGATAAGAAGCAGAGGGTATCTGCATTTCAGGACACACTTCCAAGAGCAAGAGCGCAGCATGAAAGGCAGAAGATACCAAGTGAGGACAGGATGTGGGGAAAGTAGTCCCTGCCTGACCCATGGGGGCTCTGGAGCAAGTGCAGAGCTGTTGCCCATTAGGCTGGCTTTCTGCACCAGTTATTGTTGGCCATGAGCTGCCCTGGTGGCGGGGTCACGTTCAAGGGGGACCTTGCCAACTGTGGCATCTGTGAGTCATTTGCAGTCAGCCCCCAGAGAAGCGGGGACATGGACACACTGGTCTGGTCAAGGACTTCTGGGTGGGGCACCACAGCATCTTCAACAAGCAAAACAGACATGAACCTTGGCTAGGAGTCAGCATATTTGGGGAAGCTGAGACATGTGAATCATGAGAGGAAGGAGGCTGTTCCCCTATTCTCCTGGCCGGGGGATTGTGTTAAAACAGACTGTGGAAAAGGAAGCATTTGAGCTATGCCTGAAGAAATGAAGTAGGAATGTCTGTGAGGAGACAAAAGAGAGGTTGCACTGGTGTTTCCAAGTTGGGGAACTCAGTGCTCAAGACTTGGGGGGAAAAGCTGGAGCTCTGTCATTCAGCATGCAGACACTTTGCAAAGTGCCAGAGAACGCAGTGAGTGTGTGGCAAGTACAGTAGACTGTGTGGCTTGAGTTTGGATAACATGAAAGGGAAATGTAAGAGAGACGGTTGGAAAAGTAAATCAAAAGAAAATTGGTGAGGGGACATTTGAATGCCTCACTGTGGGCTTTAGGGTTGAGTATGTAGTTAGAGGAGCTACTGAAAGCTTTTGAGTAAGAGAATTGCATGATCAGAGCTGACCCAGGCTTGTGGTCCTTAAAGGTGTCTCTTAAAGGTGCTACCAGCTAAACGCTGCTTGTTTGGACCTGCATCATCCGGCTGGGCCTAGCTCAAGTAATTCCTTCTCTGCAAATATGCTTTTACAAAACTCCTCCAGCCAGAGGAATAGTGGCATAGCCACATTGTCCCATGATTGATTCATCCGTGTCTCATCTCCCCCCAAATATGCTGACTTTTGTAGGGCAGGTCCACGCATTCCCCAGAACCCATAGGTCACAAATGGCAAACCGAAGATTGGAAGGGAAAACCTGTGCTATTAACCACCTTTTACATTTACATTTGCTCATTCTGTCCCACCTGCCCAATTTCCAGATTTCTTGTAATCTATAGTCAAGTATCTTTTCTCATCCGCTTTCTTTCTGCTTGTGCCAGAAGCAAAGCAAAACCACCACACCCTGTGAGCCCTGAATGGGAGATGGTGGACCTCTGGGCAACAGCCAGGGAGAAACTGAGGTGTAGGGCTCTATTGCTGGCTGATCCTCATCTCCCCTTTCTGGTATCTTGTGAAAGGTGATCAGAACTCCTTTTAAGAGCAGAGAGGGAAGGTGACTGGGTTTCTTATCAGAAGATCTGGTTTTTTTTTGGTTGTGGTTTCCAGTTCCTTATCAATAGGATTAGCACACTATCTCCTTGCTACACCTAATGTAGTTGCCTTTACCATGAAGTGCTCAAAAGCATATTATAAACTGTAAACTGCTCTACAGATGTTACCTATTACTATATAAACAGCCGTGGAACCTGCATTTGTATTATGCTTTGCCGCCTAAGAAGAGCTCTCAAAATGTATTATTACATTGACTCTCTCAAGAACCCCATGACTTAGGTATGATTGTCTGTATTTTACAAATCAGTAACTAAAACGTAAAGTTAATATCACTGTGTATTAGTTAACTTGGGTTTTCATAACAAAATACCAGACTGGGTGACTTAAACAACAGAAATTAGTTTTCCCACAGTTATGGAGGCTGTAATTCTGAGACAAAGAGGTCAGCATGGTTGGTTCTGCTGAGCATCTGGAAGTAACCATAATGGCTGGCACCAGCCTCCTACTGGCTGTGTCCTCACGTGGAGATATAAGGGAGTGGAGAGGAGGGAGAGGAGCAAGATCTCTGGTGTTTCTTCTAGGACACCAGTTCCATCTCCTGTGGGCCTTGCCTTGATGCCTCATCTAAATTACCTCCCAAATGTCCTCCCTCCAAATACCATTCTATTGGGGGTTAGCACTTCCACAAATGAATTTATGGGGTATACATACAGTCCACGAACTCCTCCTTTTCTCCTTCAAGGTCATATCATGCATAAGTGACATAGCCAGAAATTAAAGTTTTCCCAGTCCAAATCTTGAACCATTTCCCTAAAACCGAGACTTTTCATATTATTTTGAAACTAATTCAGTCAGGGCTTTCACCTGTTACACTGGGTGCTTCTTTAAGAGGTACTTTTTAAATGGCGATTATAGTGTTTTCCCATCCACTTTCCTGGCTTTTTGTGGAAATTGGATATGAGAACATTTCTTCCCAGGTAGTAATTTCTTTATAAAAGAAACTAGCTAACAGACCCTGGGCTGAGTTCAATCAGAAACTCAGTAGTTGCTAAAGGATCTTCTGGTTTTTAGATACACAGTAACTTCAGAAATTATTGTCGTGGAAAAAATGAAGTTTATAGAAATTGAGGTTTTTTTTAAATTTAATAACATGATTTTTAAAAACCTCTTTGCTATAAAGTGAAATTCAGAAGAGTTTCACTGTCCTCCCTCATAAAAAGCAGGGACGCAATTATTTTGTTTTCCTGGCCACTCTTACCTCCATAGAACTTTTACCTTCAGTTGAATTCAGTGATAGCAGTGATTAGAGTGACAGCACTTGGCTTTTGGTCCCTCCTGCAGAGTCTTGCTGCTTCAGATTTTAGAACTTACTATTTTGCTGCTTAATTATTATATTTTATTATTATTTTTTTAACTTTTTTTGATTTCTTTTTATTAATGAAGTACCATTGTTTTACATTCTTTTTTTATTTTATTTTATTTTATTATTGTTATTTATGTCTTTTACATTTTGTGTTCCCCTTGGGTCGCCCACCACCAATTCACCCGTGATCCATCTCCTTGGTCCCTTGTGTTCTTTTCTATTCCATTTTGTGCCCTTTTCCTCCTCCCCACCCCCCGTGAGTGTCTCTCTCCTATTTGGTTTCCCTATAGTCCTGTTATAAGTGAAACCATTCGATATTTTTCTTTTTCTTTCTGGCTTATTTCACTGAGTATGATTCCCTCTAATTCCATCCATGTCGCTGCAATTGCATGTGTTTATCTTCTTTCCATGCTGAATAGTACTCCACTGTGTATATGTACCACATCTTCTGGATCCAATCATCTATTTTTGGACATCTGGGTTGCTTCCATACCTTTGCTATTGTGAATAGTGGCGCAATGAACATACGGTGCATGTATCCTTTCGGATTAGTGTTTTTGTGTCCTTTGGGTAAATTCCCAAAAGTGGTATTGCTGGGTCGTATGGGAGCTCCATGTTTAGCAGTTTGAGGAATCGCCATACAGCTTTCCATAGTGGTTGGACCAGTTCACATTCCCACCAGCAGTGTAGAAGAGTTCCTTTTTCTCCACATCCTTTCCAGCATTTG
>PVIJ01003919.1:0-126334 GCA_004024925.1 Scalopus aquaticus | reverse complement strand
TCACTTATAACAGGACTATAGGGAGGCGGGGTGGGAGAGAGACACTCAGCGGTGGGGGAGGGGGAGGGGAGGATAAGGGCACAAAATGGAAGAGAGGAGAATACAGGGGACCATGGAGATGGATCACGGGTGAATTGGTGGTGGGCTGCCCAAGGGGAATACAAAATGTAAAAGACACAAATAACAATAAAAAAAAAAAAAAAAAATAGGATAGACAATACCTTGTTTCTTTCTGTTCTAGGTCACATGAGGACAATGGAAGAAGAAAACATCTATGAACCAACGCGAGCTCTCATCAGATGCCAGATCTGTCAGCACTTTGACCTTGAACACCCTAGCCTCTAAAAGTATGAAGAAAAAAATACCACTGAGTCAATGGCATTAGCAGCCCAGGTATACTGAAACATACGGTCTCTGGGAGAAGTTTTGGGTAGAGACTGTTCTGTCAACCTGGGTCCCAAGGTAAGAATGAAAAGGATAATACAGAGCAGACCATTCCACCAGCCCTAAAAATATATTCAGCATGAACTAGAAAGAATTTTTGTTGTTTTAAGACCCTGAGATTTTGGGTTCACTTGTCACTGCAGCATAACCAGTCTAGCCTGACTGATATACAGAGCATTTAGAAGTATGAAAACCACCATTTTGGAATAAAAATGCTTATGTAGATTCAGGCCCCTCTTCAGGAATCTTTAACTCCTAAACAATTCTTAATCTATCTAGTCTCATTTTCTTTAGACTGGCGTCCACTTATCATCTCTTCCCAGTTAGAGGCTCACCCTCCATGCTTGACAGAGACTCTAGGAGTTTTAGGAGTTCAAACAAATAGTTAATCTTTCAGCTTTTCTGCTGCTGCAGGGTTTGACTTTTTCCAGGAAAGGAATCTTGATTGACAGATTTCTCATTCAGTAAGTGGTGTTCAGTAATACTTCTCCCTAACTTACTACTCCCACCTTTACAGTTTACATGAGAGAAACAATTATACAACCATTTCTTCTCCAGTCGAGAGAGAGAGAGAGAGAGAGAGAGAGAGAGAGAGAGAGAGAGAGAGAGAGAGAGAGAGAGAGAGAGAGAGAGAAATTAAGGGAAGAAAAATAAGAAGGAAAAAGGATGTAAAAGAGAAAGAGACAAGCAATATTTTGAGCAGAGCTGTGTTGTGTTGTTGGTCTCTTTTTCTAATCATCGGCTTCAGAGTTAGTGTTTACAGAAGTGTGGTTCTCCTACATCAGAATCATGGGGTGAGCTTGTCAAAAATGCAGGTTGCTGTTCAGCACCCACTGAGAATATCAGGGTGATTCCCAAGCACATTGATTTTGATGAACACTTGGACAATCATTCCAGCCCCTACCCCCACTCCCGTTGGTCATGCATATTGCATCAAAAACATTCTTTGCCTTGTAATATTAGATGTTATCATTTTTTCAACCTGGTCTAAATACCAAAATTACTCTTAAAAATGTGTAGTCACTAGATTCTTATCCCACTTACCTATCTTTTCTAACACACAGACAGAAGATACCAATATTTGAGATGGAGAAATAATGTGGTTTGGTCACACTTTCTGCACTTATATACTTTCAATGAAGACAAAAAGGCAAACAATTGATCGCGAGGAAGCCAAGTGAACATGAGGCACTTGGGCCTCTGGATTGACACAGAAGCAAGGCATTGGAAATTGACATTGGTCATCAATGACACCTCCAGAACTTGACATATTATCTCATGTAACCCCCATCCTGCCTTCAGAGGGAGGACAATACTATTGTGCATCTTCCACATGTAGGAGAACTAGACTCAGAACTAAATGTACCTGTCTTAGGTCACAAGGTTGGCAAGTAGCAGAACTTGACTTCCCTAAAGCCACCAGGCTTCGGAATCCATATCACCTGCACCTAGTCCTTCCGCTTTGTGAGGAGCTCTCTGAGCCATCTGCAGAGAGCCCTGGAACAGTGGAGGGAAAACCAGGTGGAACAGGAAAATTGTCCCAGAGATACCCAGACCAAAACATTCCTCATTTACGACACTGACCAGAGGTTATGGCATTTAAAAATACGGAAAAACTGCAATGCAGACCAGCATCTCCTACAAAGAGGGTTTGCCTGGTCGGGGGGAAAGGCCACTTCAAATATGGACATTATTTCACATGGTCAAAGTAGGTCAGTGGAACTGGGAGAATGATGGGTATTCTTTGTCAGGAGCTGTGTTTGACTGAGGAAATAAAAGCTAGATGGAAAGAACACAAGGGTGCAACAAGGTTCTGTCACCTGGGTGACATCAGGATTTGATTAAGGCGGGGCTTTTACAGTTTCTTGTGAAATGTCACCAGAACAGGTTGCGCTATGGAGACCATTCTAGAAATAACCACCTACATGGACAAATTCTGTATGTGGTTGCATTTCTAATTCAATTCCCACAGGACTATGATGGGAAGAAAATATGCAAGGAAGGTATAGACTCTTGTTCATTGTCATTACCAACCAAAGTCCGCATACAAATTCATTCTCCTTTCACCCTCCGGAAAACCTGCTGGACTTTTTGTAACAAATGCTGCTCCGAGTACCCATACAACCAGCCTCACGTACAGTTTTTGTTAATATTTCTTTATTTAGATTTTCTTTTCACTGAATGTAGTGTCCCCTTTTCTCTCTATATCCACTTCAGCAAGTTGCATGCTGTGGGGACATAATAAATGTTTGTTAATAATAATGATACTTCTCTGTTGTGGGTTTCCTATCCTTGTGATGAATTATCATTGGAGGAGAAATGTTCTGCAATAATATGTGTCAACTTTTTAATGAAAACTACTGTATTGAGTGTCTGCAAAGAGCAATTTCAATGTAAGTTATTAGGACACCATAGCGTTAGGGTTTAGAAATATACTTACGTCGAGTGGCTTGAGGGTGCCTGAGATCTGGAGCAGGTTGACTTGGAACTTCGACATTTTGCTACTTGGCAAGCAGGAGGGCTTCCCCATTAGCTTCAAAAGCTTCTCGTGGGGTGGCTGCTTTGCTGATTGAGCCATGTAGATCACTCAAACTCATCCCGACGGTTTACACTTTAATCATTCTCTCACGGTAATATAATGGTAATTGGTGTCGTTTAATCTACTGTGCTGTTTAATGCCCTGAGACTTCTGGGGATTTCACACAGCCCATCACACATTAACCCAGACTATTTACTCCATAAAAGAAAATTCTCCCTTTTCCGCAGGCACCCTAACTTTGCAGAAGTTGGCAAAGCTAGACAGAAACCATCTCATAGGGTATGTCCCAAGCTAGGGAGAGGTTTTGCCTGCCTGAATTTTTCTGAGTTTTTGTCTTTTCCCAAAGAAATCTGTAAGTCACTAAGTTAATTCACACAGGGGCCCTTCTTTTGCTAATTTTCCCTCACTTCTGGCTTGAGTATTTGAAGGCTGGTATGAGCCAAGCTCAGAGGTGAAGGGAGCTCCTCTTTAAATTAGCCTCTCTGGGGCCCCACTGTGGGAAGCAAAAAGAAAAGAAAATGATGCTTAGAATTTGTCCAAAATATAAGAACAACACCACATCTACTTAAGAAGCAGATACAGTCAATGGAAAGAAAGGAAAATTCAGACAGCACAGCTCTGAGCCATTCCAAATTTGGATCCCTTGAACTTGGTCTGTCTCCCTAAACCCCATCGCTCCTGCAATACAAAAATGTCAGTGCAGCACCTCATGAAAACCAATATTGTGTGTATCACCCTCCCATGGAAATAAATGACCCTAGCAGAATGGGGGAAATAAACTTGCCAAGCACATAAATAACCATTATGGCCACCTCCGCGTGACGGCAGGTATTGGATCCAGAATCTGACAAAACATTAGAAAGATTTGTAAATGGCTGTGGGTGTAGAGGTGGGACCAGCAAACCACACATCTCTGACATGTTCAAATTTATTTTATTTTGTGAAAATGAAGTACTTAACCTTGGTCTGGCTTTCCTGAATGGGAAAGAAACAAGATTTCAGTGGGCGCCCATGGTGTCCTCGGTACAGATAGGATGTTGGAGATGGTGTAGTGGATCCGTCCTTACTTCCGTAGCTGCTCCCTTTGGATGGGGATATAGGGGGGAAAGGGGTAAAAAAGGCAAATGTTTTAGCCAGTTCTGGCTCTCAACTTCCTATGAAGCTCTTGTAGAAATGCAGTCTACAGGAAAAGCTATTGGGGAAATGGCGGTCTCGGGGTGGGAGAGGAGACTGGAAGGCTGAGTGACTTCTAGGCAAGGGTGATTTTTTACTTAAGTTAATCTGATTATTTTCTGTTTTCTTTTGCTCCTTTCCTGTCTTTCCCCCTTTCCCTGATCTTGAGCATCAACCAGGAATGGCTAGTCTCCAGCACCCGGTCCCAGGTCCCTCCTGCGATGGTGGCAGAAACTCTAGACAACTTTGGCTCATACTCGCTCTCACACATTTCCCCACACACATGCCAGCAGCATCTGACCCTCAGCAGAAGCTGTTTGTCAGGATGGAATTTATTATCGACCCTGAGTAACCCCCAGAGAGACTGTGGATCTCTCTCAAGTTCACATCACATAGTAAGAGATGCTCAAAAACGATTTGTTAAATGAATGAAAAGCATGACCAGTAATAGAGGCACAGTACACTCAACTGGAAACTCACAAGTAATCTCGAAGGACAGAAGACAAAATTTAAAGTAATATTTTTGAATTCTTGACATGCTTTAGTTGATCTTTTCCATTCTATGCCCCATTCATTAACAAATATTTAACTAAGGTTGGCAAATAAGCCCTCACCCATGTATATTTTCATGTTCTAAGAAGGTTTTTAGAAATTGTATGAAATTAATATCAGCTAAAATAATGCTTTTATCAACATAAATGCTTGTTAGAAAATCTGAAAGGAAAGAAAAAAATCACAAGCAGTTCCACCTCTGGTGGAACCATAATGATATTTAATATTTAAAGTTTCCAATCTTTCAGTATATCTTTTGAACTATTACTTCTCCTCACTTCTCCCTTCCCCCATTCCTCCTTCCTTGTTCCTCCCCTCTCTTCCTTCCTTTTCCTTTTCTCTCTCTATTTTGGCAAAATTAAGATAATTTTATGAACAGTTTTATAATCCACATTTTTTCACTTAAAAATACATACTGAGCATCTTTCCAAATAAATGTCTACAATTTAGTGCTCTGAAATGAATTTCTAGTTTTCCATCAGGATGCAATTTTCTCTTTGGGGACAAATGCCGGAGAGTAACAAACCAACATCTCTCAGAAAATGCTTTTACATAAGGCATTTCTAAAAGAACTATCAAAATGGTCTACTTCTCAGCTTTCCCTATCTACCCCACCCCAATAACTAAGAAGTTCAAATTTTCCACTACCACTGAGATGACATTTAAATATTGATAGTTCTATTAGAAGGATGCTTGTGATTCTATAGAAAAGGGAGGTTTCTGTCTCTTCTAGATGGGAAATGAGTGTCTGTATTTCCTGGAGGCCTTTTCTAAATTGGAAAGACCCCACAAGGAGGAAGGCAGAGATGAATGGCCTTTCCTCTCAGGGAGCAGAAGTAACCTGGGGTCCACCAACCTCTCAGGTGGGTGGGATTGGCTCCAGGTTTCAGAGAGGTTACTCCTAACCACAGCAGGGAGGCAGAAACAGTGCCACAGAGATGGCACCCGACAGACCAGAGCACTCAGAGAGTGCATGCTCTGTGGCGTGGCCCCAGCCCACACCAATGTCCCTTGAAAGGGACAAGAGCGTTCAGATCTTAAAAATCTTATACACTATTGCTTCAGTAATGCCAGAAAGAGGAAACCCACAGTTGGAGAATTTTATGGAAAAGATGCTTCTAAGAAATCAGAACTAATGAATGTCAATGGGCCGATTCCATTCTATGTCGTTAAGCAGAGCACTGAAGCCCGTGGACACAGAAAAGCAAGAGAACGACGTGCTGGGGCTTCCTCCTGCTGCTTGATTTCTCCTCTGAAGCCTCACGTCAGTGCAGACAGAGGGCCAATACATGCCCTTGACTCTTTGCTTGACCTGCCTGTTTGACTACAAGGGCACTGCCTCCAAGGTTAGGGCTCCTGGGAAAGCCATACTTAACTATTCCAGCCCTTAAAGGAGAATGTCTGTTCTGCTGAAATGATTTCCAAGGAAGGAGGTTGTTCCAAGACTCCTGGCAACCTTTTTAGTATGATTCAGCCCTGACACCTTCCACTAGTGATAACTGGTCTTTTACCTTCAGTGAAAGAGAACACTATTCTTGCAAACTCTTCCTTCATATCCTTAACTCAGGCATCCTTGTCATGCAATGGATTGCTTAATTGTCACAACAGAATCCCCCCCCAAACTAGAGGAAGAGAAGAAATCCAAATTATCAAGATACAGGAATATCTCACAGATCCCAAGGACAGAAATGGAGTTCAGTCTCAGAAGAACCTAGAATGTGTAACTTGTAAATTACAAATATATTTAATGTGAGTAATCAAAACTTATAAGCAACAATAAAAAACCAAAAATGATCAAAAAGAAAAAAACAGTAATACCACCTTAAATAATCAAACGGCTACTTTTCTCATGCAATAATTTCAAGAGGAGGCAGTCATCCATGACATCAAGAATCCAGAGGTGGGCCATTTGTCTCATGGTTGCAACGTGGCTGCTGCCAAACCATGCACAGTGTCTGCATTCCAGTCCAGGAGAAGAAGGAAGGGTAAAGGGGCAAAAGGCTTGAAGTGAAAGGGAATGTTAAACTCATGTAATGTTTTCAAAAACTCTCCTAGGTTCTCACCCACTGACTTCTCATTGGCTAGAATTTAACCATGTAGTCACTGGAAAGAAGTGGAAGAAAAGTGAACTAAAGAAAAGATGAGGAAGCTATTTTTTTAAGAAGATATATTGCTACCTGGAGTACACTCTAATTACTGCTGATAAGGATGAAAAGAAGAAGGAATATTGGGGAGCAGTTATCTCCTGTATAATGAATGACCCCAAAACTTAGTGACTTAATAGTCACTTTATTATCTCATGACTTTGCGGTTCAGGGCTTAGGATGAGAGGTTTGATCTACATTAGCTGGGGCTTCAATGGGCGAGTTGGCCTCTCCCTGCTCATGGTATGACTGGGTTGTCTGCCTGGGCCTGGGGGGTCTCAGACAGCCTTGCTCCCATGTCTGGGCTTGTGCTGGCCGAGGTTCGTGCCTCTCAGGTCCGTTGCACAGGAACTCCCCCTCATCTATGGTCTTTTTGTCATTCAGAAACCCATATCATGCCCATGCAGCTTAGCATGGGGACTGGCTCCGTGCAGAAGGAAACAGAAGCAGCACGGCCTTTCCTGGGGGTCACACAGAATCACCCTCAACGCAGGCTATCGTCACAGTCAATCTCAAGGCCAGCTGGGACTCAGGGAGGGTAAACAGACCTCACCTCCCAAAGAGGAGCGCAGCATGTGTGCCCCGGGACGGGAGGGATCGTTGCCCCCGCCTGCACACACAGTGCGCCCCAGTTGGTTCTCAGTACGGTGTTGCCGTCCCTTCCTCCCTACCCACCTGGCACTGCGCCTCTGCCCACCACTCTGTGTCTGGCCATTCTTTGCCTTCTCTTTTCCTGTAGCTGCCTCAGAAAGTTGCCATCAGCACTGGTGGCCCCTCCCCTTTACAAGTTCTGGGCCCGCAGACAACTAGCTGGAGTTGTTGAATCTGCTCCACTAGGACGAGGGGTGGGCCCTCTCAGGAAGCCCAGCTCCCTGGGGGTCTCGCGAGCGGTTTTCAGTGGCTCACTCAGGAGCCAACCTTCGAGCAGACAGCACTGCCCCGCTGTGAGCGTTCCACAGCGTGTGCAAGCAGGGACGACGCTGGAAAGTGGCATAAGACCATTTGGAGAGCTTTTCAGAAGGAGTTTGTGAAAATATAGTTTACATTTGTATTTTCAAAGCGCCAAATCAAAAGTAAAGCCCATTTCTGTTAGATTTCAGTGTTATCTGATGGCTGACAGAAGTGTTATTTTTATCTTGATGCCTCTCTGCGCGCGCGCGCACGATCCATTCATTTACAGACGAGGCTCCTGTCACCAGGAGAAGCACTGCTGCTTCCCTTCGCAGCAAACAGATAAGCATCCAAGAGCTCCTTCACGTTTGGCTGAGTGGGACTGCATAGGGTGGGGAGGGGGGGGGTCACTGCTTTTACCAGAATGCTGGGTAAGTGTCACCCTGATCCAAGCCCCGGGACAGGGTTGCCTCCCTAAGTTTGAGAACAACTGAAGAATTTCTTAATCTGAAGTCCACGTTCAGATCCCATTCAAGTTCAAGGAGCTTGAGCCCCTGAGACTATAAACAAATGTTGGCAGGTGCACT
The DNA here is from genome assembly GCA_004024925.1 of Scalopus aquaticus. Classification (NCBI taxonomy): domain Eukaryota; kingdom Metazoa; phylum Chordata; class Mammalia; order Eulipotyphla; family Talpidae; genus Scalopus; species Scalopus aquaticus. Next base: position 118,004 of record PVIJ01003919.1, on the reverse strand, counting down.
CAGTTTTCTGTAGCTGGAATCGGTAGCTTCCATTATCTCCCCAAATGGAAGGAGCAACTCCCCTCCCCCACCTTACCACCTGCCAAAAGCCAAGACCTGTTGAGAACGAACACGCGCCAGAGGGCGTGTGTCTGAGCGATAATATGGGATCTACTGGGGCTCTTCTTTGCCCACAAGCGTCAGCCTGATATGCTTGTTTTGGACATGTGAGGACCAGCATGAAAAACAGTCAGTGTCACATACAGAGCGGCGCAAAGGGGCCGAGGGCCCAGGGAAGGCGCCAGGCCAGGGCTGAGGCTGAACATGCGTCCATCGTCGAAACAGACAGGAGGACGCTACGCCCTTTAAGTCCTGACACCACAGTAAAGCATGTTTCTCTCTCCCCCTGAGGAGGGACTGAGGGGTCTCAAGCAGGCTCCTCCAGGTCCTGCCATATCTTAGACAAATTTGGACTTGGCCTATCGGTGGCCAAGTGGGACCCCAGCAGTCTCGCTTGTGGGCCTCCCTGTGCCCCAGGACAGGGCTGTGAGAAGCAGCGGGTGCCAGGCTGTGCCAAGGGCCTTCCTCCAAACTGTGTGGATGCACTTTCTTCTCTGCCAAAAGTGATTGGCACAAACGCCCTCATACTGGCAAAGGGGTCACAGCTGCCAATAGTCACAGCCCGCGTCTCCCCTCTAAGCCCTTCCGGTCAGGATCTGCTCCTGCTGTTCTCAGATCTCAGATTGTTGGGAGAGGGAGCTCTCCGCCGGGCGCCCCTGGCCCTCTTTCATTAATGCTTCTGCTACTTTACCTGCTGCAGCAGAGGCTGGATCAAATTTACTGAGCATGACCAGCAAAGATCCACCAAGCAAACTGCCTGGATGAGGTAGCAGGGTTGAGTGCAAATGACAGGGGGCAATGCCTTCCAGAGGATTCTCTTTCTTACTTCTACCACCTACCCCTCCATCCCTTTTGCTAAGGCAGATCTTCAAGAAGTAATTTCTGCTAGGTAAATAGCAATGAGAACATCAATTTCCTGTCTATGGCAGCAGCTTCGACAGTTCCTGTCCTTCATTCAAACATGTGAATGCTTCTCGTAAATTGCACATTTCTCATTTAGCACACCTTGAAAGCCCGCTCAGTCACTTGCTCACAGTCCTGAAGAGGACCGTGCAAGCTGTGGAAGGCACCGAGTAGCCCCACCTCGCACTTCCCAGCAGCAAGCAACTCTGCTTACTTTAGGGGGACCATCAGCTTCAGAGAGCTGGCTTTTAGAAATCTAATTTTGAGGAACAAATTTTGAAATTTACCTAAATCTTAGAAAGTTTTTGATTTTTAAGATGCACGAGCAGAGTTTCTGTCGTTTTTGAAAGGAAGATAAGCAAACGAGATAAGCAAAGTATTCTCTCTATGAAAATTCAATTAATTTTGAAAGGACCACTCTGGAGTTTTCAAGTGGCTTCCATTGCTGCTTCTTGGACTCTGGAGGAAGCCTCAGCCTGGCATCTGCCTCTTCGGAAGCCCAAGTGACTCAGCAGGTACAGACATTTCTAAGCACTTTCATGTGCTTTCCTGCTGGGACTTCTCCCGGCAATCTGAGTGGTCAGTATGAAGAGCTCCATTCTTCAGATGCAAAAACTGAGGTTCAAGAAGTTAGGGACCTTGTCAAGGTCACAGAGCTAGGGAGGCGCTTTGTTTCTGGTTTGCTTTTATGTCTTCTGTATTGAGCTCAGGAAACAGCGGCCTGGACCCCAAGACATCTCCATTCTCTGACACCCAAACCTGGACCCCAGCCTTTCTGGAGACTTGAGGTGATGAGGACTGGATGATGAGCACTGGGTTGAGTGGAAGTTTGTTTCCCCCTTTCCTTCGGCCTTGACCTGATATGCTGCATTCTTTAGTCTCTTGGTGCAGAGAGGAAAGAGATGGTGCTGAGAGAGCTGGAGACTTAATTAACTAATGTCTTCAACTTTTGCTGCCTTGGGCAAAAGGTCTATGCACAATAGCCTGAGAAAATTCTATGACAGAGAATCAGGTTTTTCAATTGCAAAATCCCTTTATTAGAAAGTGGGGAGGGAGGTGTCATCTTCTATGCAGCCGGCAGGGAAGAAAGATGGGCATCAGAGAACAGACAGCCTGGCCCTGCTGGGGACGGGTGCTGTGATGAGCTCCTGGGAGCAGGGGGGTGACTCAGAAGAACGCTTCCCAGAAGTGGCTCCGGCGGGCGGTGCCACGTGACTGCTGGTGACCTTGGTCAGGACGCCTTGTTTCCTCGGTGCAGCAACATCGTGGAGGAGTGCTGAGATTTGATGTCTCAGCCTCTGTGATAAACAGGGCTAACCGAATTAGCAAGGAGGAAAATTAATTGAATTTTCATAGAGAGAATACTTTGCTTATCTCGTTTGTCTTTGCTAACAAAACCAAGACAATTCTGGAGTTGTCATGGGATTTTTTCACCTGCTCTTTTACAAATCACACACAGTGCGTGGCGTTGAGAGATGCCAAGGAGGAACTTGTACCCCACATCTCCCCCCAGTCTTGCCATCGCTGGGCCTCCTCAGAGACTGCTTTGCATTTGCCATTGAAACCTGGGGATTATGTTGATACACTGGTCATGTGGTTTAACATCATTTCTAACCAGCATCATAATCCTGTCTCACTGATTCAAAAGAAGGGGTTGGGGGAAGGTATGGATTGAAGGGGAGGGTCACCAGAGGCAGGCCCAGTGCCCCTCATGTACGTGAAAGGGCTCCCCGAGAGCACCGCAAAGCTCACCCCTAATCTCAGCCTACAATACGCCATACTTTCTGATGGAGGGGCCAGCAATTTCAGGCTGGAGCTTGTGGCTGTTCACGTGAGGCTGAAGTTTCTTATGCAGAAAGTGACCTGATGGAGAGGAACATGTAGGGAGCGAAAATCTGCCTCCCCAACATATGGTAATAAAGTTTATTTTCATGGGAGGGGCTCTGAAGATTGGGAGTAGTTGCTTTTGAAAAAGATGTTTGCCTAGAAACTTCCGTAAGCTTGCGTGGGAGACGAATCTCTTCTCTTTTCAGTGGTGAAGGCTTAACTCAATCTGCACACCTTTGTCCACTGTGCCTTCCCTGCTAAGCTCCCTAGCTGACCTGTCTTCCCCCCACAAAGTCCCTGTCTTAGCTGAGCTATTTAAGATGGCGTCTGAAGCCAGGTGGGGGGAGATATTCAGTAGTCTTGGTTCTCTTCCGTGTATCCAGGAGGGATACATGCTATTATTAAACTTCTTTTTGACTTGTTCACTTACCAATCTGTCTGATGCTTGTGTATTTGCCAGCCTAGAAGAACCCAGAGGGGTAGAGGATGATTTCCTCTGAGTTCTAGCAACAGCAAAATTTGTGTTTCTGCTTATTCAGCCCGCAGGTCTTGCCTCAGCACTCGGGCCCTGAACTAGGCTTGCTGGCTGTTAGCAATGCAAGTGATGAGTCTGCCCCGCCACGCACAGGTGCCTCTGCTGGGTGTGTCTGAGGGGCTTGGTGCCCCCTGGGATGGGGGCAAGGATGAGGGGATCCCAGGTAAGGACTTTCCTCATTTCACCACTGAAAGAGGAGGCGATCCCAATGTAAATGTTGATGCTAAGAAAGAGGAAAGGAAATCTGGAACAGCAGAGCTGCTTCAAATCTCGAGTCCTGGTTAGTTTAACCCCTCACTCTCCCCAATGCCTTCCTGGAAGACGGCACGCAGGTGAGTGAGTAGAAACTTGAACAGCAGCTACCAAGTGGGAGAGAAGGAGCCTGGGAAGTAGGGCTGAGGCAAGAGTGATGAGGATTTATGGTTCCTCTTTAGAAAAACTCAGCCATCATTTGTGATTGCTTTTATGATGTGGCCACGTAGGCCGCGACCAGCCAATCTGCCTTTGCCGGGATCAAGTTCAGGTGCCAGGGGAAGCTAAATCATGTGTCATGCCACTGGTGCCTGTCTTCTTCTGCTTGTCAAAGAGGGTCTAAGAGTGTTTATGGAGGGATCTCCCCCACTACTCCCGCTTCCATTATCTTTTGCAGTAAGAGAGGATTTTCAGCTGTAGGGAGCTTGAAGGGTGCACATTTTGTCCTTGACCAGTCAAAACTAAGTGAGTTCCTGGGAATTTCAGCTCAGAGCGCTGACCTGAGCTCATCAATGGTATCAGGGTTGGACGCGTGAGGGCAGAGGTGTACTGGAGGGGCAAGGGTGGAGTGGGGTTCATAGGGACAGCCTCTAGGTTCCCAAGCGGGGCCCAGGGCTGCTTAATCTTGACTATGTTTTTGTCACCGATTCAGTCACACAAGGAGACTCGGGGTTCATTCTCGCTGGGTCTCTATTTTCTTGTCCATCAGAAATGACTGCTAATCTGGGCCGTCACCCCCACAAAGTCATTTCAGATTGATTTTGTGAGGCTGGCAGGAAGGATTAGTCCACGCCACTCAGCAGAGCTGCTAGGGGAAACTTGCTGGAAATGCTAACGATGTTCAGGGTTACGGGTCAGCCTTGGCCCGTGGAGCTTAACACGTCAGCAGAGCTGCAGTCAAAGGCATCCTGAAGTTCTAAATGTTCTAGAGGTGCAGGAGGCTCGGTCTGCATCCCTCGGGCTGGGACTGCTAGCATGGCTTACACTTCCTGAGGGCTTTCCATGAGTTTGAGCCTGTTCGAGGAATCCGCTTCATAACCTCTGAGACACAAGCACCTATTCTCCCCAGGGAGGACAGCGAGGCCTACGGATCCCACGTCAGCCATTGGCAGGCTCAGGATCCACAGCCAGGAGTCCAGGCTAGAAAGTGCGGGATGTGGCAGGGGCCTGTGGCAGCAAGAACCTGGAGTAGATGCCTTGGTTCCGGGGCTGGTGTATCAAATCATTTGGGCCCGTCCCTCTCTCTGGGCCATGGATTCCTCACCTACACATTCAGGGATTTCACAAAGCCCCCTTCTATCTCTAAAAATTCAGAAAACTAGTTTTGTTATAGCTGGGGACAAGGTCTTCCTGTAGAGAGGAGGAAGAAACCAAAATCGGAAGCAGAAGAAACCCAGATGTGATGGGAACAATGACCAGCACGATTACCAGCACAACCTCTAAGTGTACGGACTCTCGCTAGGAGCCAGCATTAAGCCCTTTGCAGGCCTGGTTTCACCTGACCCTACCATGAGGTAGTGCTAACACCATCCCTTGTTTACAGACGCTGCAACTGAAGGCCAGAAGGACGTATTATCTCCCTCAAGGTCACATGCCCATCAAATGGAGCCCGGGGCCTTTCTCCCAGCCTGTCTGCCCACTGAGCACGTTCCCTCCACTTGACGTTGGAGGCCCCAGCACACGGAAGGGTTCCAGAGAAGGCACAGATTGGGTTAGCACAAGACGAATCTTTCCAAATGCAGTTTCTGGTGCTGGATATCCGGCTTATGCAGCTTCTTCCACAGGCGGCTTTGTCTCGCCCCTACCTTTAGGCACCTCGAGGGAACCAGGTCTTAGAAACTCACGCTGGAGAGATCTGTTCTCCTTTTCTTCCTTTTTGATTGTGTATTGAACTTAAATTCGGCAGAGAAGAGGAAAATAAATAGGCTTCGCATTGATGGTTAATTGTGGTCAGTGTTTTCCGAGCAAAATTCAATTGCAGACTAGAAAACTAGTGTAGGTTTCCGGTCTGGAAGGGGAGGGGAAGAAATTGATTCCTAAGTGCTGAAAAGGAGGGGGAAGAGAGTGGGCATAAGATGGTAAAAACGTATCCTTCCCCAAAGAAAAAAAGACAGAAAAATAATGTATCCTCTCCATTAGGGCTCGGCTTCGGGAGCAGGTGGGCGAACCCGGAAGGGGGACAAGGCCGCGCCCCGCAGGCTCTGTCTGGGCAGGCCGGGCAGCCTTGCTGCGTGAGAGCACAGGCTGGGGGGTCTCCAGTGTGTCCTCTGAATCTGCCCGATGAGAGAAGAGACCCCACGAAGCCGCGCCCTGCTCCTGGGCGCTCCCCACGCTTCCTCTCACAGTGCAGTGCTGGGAACGGGCCCCACAGCGCCCCTGCACCAAGCAGACCTGGGGAGCCTAGAGATGCTGCCAGGAAGGTGAGGAATGGGAGGTGAGCTGGGCATTGTTCTTGACACATTAAACTTTGGGGTCCCCAAAAGTTGATCCCCCTGACCTACTTCAAACGCCAATAGAATCTACTACCTGTAGGTCCCAAGAAAGGCCCTGGGACATCATATCCTTCTTCCTTTTCCCTGAGGTGGGTGGGGGTTGGAGCCTCGCACTTAAGTGCAGCAAGAAGAGCTAGTTCCAGGTTCTGTGGTGGTGCCCAGTGCTGTAATATAATTGGTCTTTCTGGGTTTTCCATGAGCCTATGGTTCATACGTCCATGCACGAGTCCCAGATCAGTGTACTCGCTGGGGTATCTGTGGCTGCACGTGAACTTTCTGAATCTGGCTACCGCGTTACCCAGATCTAGGTTGGCTGTATGTGCTCATCTGAAGACCTGTGTAAGTCCAACTGGTGATTCTCAAACATTGGTGTTTTATTTTTTACTTCATTTTTTAAGATGGTATAATTTTTATTGGGGTAATGCAGGTATACAGAGCCATCTATGAGTCAGAGGTATGGGTTCCTACCTCTTCAGTTTATGTTACCCCAGCCCACCCACCACCAAGGGACCCCCTTGCTGTCATTTAGGATTACTGGAAACTGTCTAAATGCAGATGTCCACTCTGTCATCACCCGGGAGGCAGGTTTGACAAGTACAAGGTGGGACCAGCACCTGCATTATTAAAAAGCTTCTGGAATAAGTCTGATAAACACCCAACACTGAGAACTAGGTATAAGATCGGCATTCAGTTCCTTCAAAAGCAGACCGTTTTAGAATATGCTAGAATTCAGAGATCTTGATACAGCAGATGTCACCTTAAAAAATACACAGGCAGACATATACCTCGACACAGTCCATTTCAGTGGAGAAGGTGGTTTTGACAAGTTGGATGACAGGGCGCCAGACCTCCGCTAGCTGTGTGACCTTAGCCGAGCAGAGCACTTCTAAAACATGCTTTCTGTTTCCTCTCTGTTCAGAGAACGTAGGGCTGGCAGCTCACACTTGCACTGTCTGGCCACTTGGATGATCAAATACATCGGACCGTGGGAGCACTGTGAAAAACACAAATTTCTATCATAGCAGCAGGTACTATCAATATTAGATAAAGAGAAGGAGGTATTTACACTACAAAGGAATCATTTGCCTTATAAAGAGATTCCTTAACATTCTTTAACATTTAAATACTTGCTTATGGAAAATTAATTAGGGAGTAAGGCCAGAGGAATGTACTATTAATATATTATTAGAATATTAAGGTAATAAATCAGAGATCAAGGTTTCTGAAATGACTGTCTAAGCCAATAGGTTGAGTTTTAAAATTCAGCTCACATCTATCCATTGCTGAAAGCGAGGTATATCCTGCTAAATATATCTTCTTCATAATTGCTATTAATGAAAACAGGAATTTCCCTTTCTATTTTTGCATATAGAGAAATTTTATTTTCCCTTTTCCCCAGTGTCTTTTCAAAGCTTGCTTTTCAAGAATACTTTCTATTTAGGAATGGCAGATGGGTTTATCCCCCTCGCTTGCCTTTGTCCTCAATAGCCCTATCTTGAGTCCTAAATCCATGCCCCTGAGGAGCAGGGCTGTGCTTTGGTATCGGAGCTAAAAGCACAGGATTAAAATGCTCCAGTCCTTTCATCATGTCTCTTAATTTTAAGGCAAGGGATGTAGAACAGAGGTTAAAACCATAGGTTTCCAACTCTGTATAGCATAAGAAACAGGCATTTTTAGGTAAAATGGTAAGTCAGGTATAAATGCCTGGAGTGAATTGTGGACAGGGCTGGCTATTCACTGCCCTTTGGAACAACGCTAAAGGGGCATCTCAACTCTAAAGCTCGAAAGCCTGGGTTGCCTGAGATCTGCTATGGCTGCGTCACGGTCCAGCTTCCTCCTTCGGGCAATCTTGCTTCCTTCATCCACACCCCGGCTCCAGACACTCATCCCCAGGCACTCCCGATAAGCTTCTTGCATGCAAATTCTTCATTGGTGTCTGACCCCCAGGGGACCCTGGGGCGGCATGTGATGTCCAGCACCACCTCATTCAGACATTTTCACTGGGCATGTACTTGGACCAGGTACCATGCTTGGCACTGAAAGTACAAAAATGAAGAATCAGTTGTTGCCTTAAGAGGACACATTCCTAATGGCACAGGCAGAAACATGAGCAGATCATTTCAAGATGCAGGCATGCCCCGGCAGCTACGGGAGTACCACATCCCCTAACGTTCAAGCAGGGCTTCTTCATACGCCTGCGCAGACTGTAAGGATGGGTGAAAGTTTGCTGGGGTACGAGCCTGGAAAGTGCGCTCCAGACGCAGGGGACGGCAGGACCAGAGACTTGGAGTCCCGGAAGGGCAGAGAGAGCCGCCTGGTGATTAGAGCCAAGTGTGACTGGCTGTGCTGCTCTGGCGGGAAGGGAGAGTCAGGCCAAGAGATTCGGCTTCAGTCCATGAGCAACCGAGAGCCGTCGAGTCCAGCAGCGAGGGTTCAGATTTATGCTTCAGATGCACCATTCTAGTGGCTTTAAGGGGAACGCGGCAGATGTGGTGAGTCTGCTCATTTATTCCAACCTTCGCCCCGCGAGCTTTCCAACACGGCAGTGCTGCAATGGCACGAAAGCAAAAGACCACATTTCTTAGACTCCATTGCAGCTAGGGTTCTGGATCTGGTTCAGGTTTGTTAGTCAGAAGTATTTGTCCAAGATCTGGAAGGTGGGCAGGAGGCAGAGACTGAAACTCCGCTGGTTTCTGGCCAACTCGCTGCTGGAAATGCTGGGGTTTTCTATCGTGGCTTCGGGGTCGTGGCTGCTTCTCGTTATGGCTGTTTCCTCATTGCCGTGGCCTCTGGCTCACGTTGGCATCCCGATCACGGCCGCGGAGGCAGTCGAGCGCTTCTGGAGCTGGTGGCTGAAGCACAAGCTTCTCCACGTGGCAAGTGGCTCCCAGAGTGTCCACAAGGTGTAGTTCCCTTGGTCCACAGCTTCTGTGATGTGCCTCTCAAAGCCATTTTTTGAAAGCTCAACCTGTTTCTTCATCTTTTCCAACAATTCTGTAAGATTAAATGTTCTCTAACTAATCACCTTCTGTCCCAACCGGAGGGAATGGATTCTGATCACTGTACTTGAACCATGATTGGTGCCAAGATGAAAGGCAGCGAGCCCTTTCATGGAGCCTGCAGATGGCTGGGGTGACAATAAAGAGCATGGTGGGGACTGAGAGGAAGGGACACATCAGAAAAACAGTTGGAAGTAGAATTAGCCGTACTTAGTGATTAATTTATTGGGTGTCGGGGTGAGAAGCGAAAGAAGAAATTGCCAATGTGACTCAGTTTTTTGTCTTGGGGAACTAGATGGATAGAAGTGCAGATAAGTGAGATCAAGACTTTTGTGGAGAAGTAAATTTGGGGGTAAGAGGGCAAAATAGTGTCTGTGGGGAACTCAAGTAATTTTTCCCATTTTTCATAATTAAATCAGTTATAAAGGCACACACAACTGTGTGATTATTAATGAATGTCCATTTCTTCCCTGACTATGAGTGCCACGAGATTAGGAGCTACAGCTTTTGTTCTTACTTGGCACAGTCTGAGTAGGTGCTTAATAGACATTTGTTGGATGATGAATAAATGAGTTGGATAATAAAAATTGTAATGATCATACTCAGCACTGTCAAGATGTGCCGGCTCCTGCGCCACACTGTGAATAGTAATTAGACACTCAGCAGCGTTGTCTGATGATGATGGAGGTGGTGGTCGTGGATGGTGATGAGGGTGATGATGATGAGTTTGACCAGGAACCTCTCTGGTTGGAAATCAAGCCAGAGGTGTAGAGTTTCATCAGCCTCTCCTAAACCCAGAAAAATGGGCCAGAATCTCCTACTTCAATGAAATTGTACTTCTGTTACATATTCATTAAGTTCCAATCGTGTAGTAGGCCTATTAGGAGGCTTTCCCAGGTGCTTTGCAAATGGAAAGACTTCTGTTGATCTGTCATATACTTAGTGCAATTGCCAGCTCTTGTAAATCAAAGCCAAAGTTGACTCCAGCGACTCAGAATAAAGCATGCCCTCAACCAGTCTGATTTCCTGCAGCTGCTCACGGGGTACAGCAGCAACCTGGTCATTATCTGCAACATGGTAATTAAACCAGGCTGTGATTGGGGCAGGCTTCGTCACTGCCTGTTTTGCTCATTCGTTGCTGTGCCGTGGATTCGCCCTGCACACACTACCTCCCATGTGGGGCTTGAGAAACGAATCATCAGAACAAGACCCTTTTAAAAATAACTACAACTACTGATTATGCCCCCTGAAGCAAAGTTCATAGGTGATATGACCTATAGGCATACATAGTTTCAGAAAAGTAAATATCCTGATGCATGCTAATGAACACTCTGAAAGATCTTTGGTGGTGATGATGATGAAGGATTTGACCAGTCACATCTTTGTGGTTGAAAAGTCAAGACAGATGTATCAAATTTCATGAGTATTTTCTCAAGACCTAGAAAATAGGCCAGAGTGGATAGGGAAAGTGACACATGCCAAGATGATGTGGGTCGCAACATCCTAGGCACCGAGGAAGCAGTCAGATGCTTGCACACCTGCTACACTCCCAAGATGACAGTGACAAATGTGGCCTGAGGTATGTCACACAGGTGACGCAAATTGATGGGTGACAGCTTTTTCAGAGATGTGTGGCCCCATATACCTAATAGTCCCTTGATAAAGTTCAAAACAACCTAGCACCTTTCCTGGATTTACACTGGGCTTGCATTCTTTGGAAATTAAATGTATGGTACACTATAAACAAGATACCACTCCCCAAGAAACCCTGGATCTCTAAAGCTTTGTGTTAAGATTGCGTGGGATGTAGACAGTTCTTCATCATCAGAGTGGCCCTGGGCAGGGCCCACTCAATGCCTGTTTGGTTTTGAAATTATTTTTAGGAAATAATAACTATCAAAGTCATTTGTTTAATAAATAAATGCATTGAATTCTATTCTATACCAGCTTTGGGTGATAAAAATGAATAAGGGGACATCTCTTGAAAAATATCCAGTCCAGAGGAGGGGCTTAAATTTTAATCTAGTGTAAGATATAATAATGTCTGACATTTCAAGAGTGCTTTGCAGTTTACAAGCCATTTTCCCATTTTTATCTTTTGGGTTCTTCACAGATCATTTCTAAGGTTGTATTAATTAGGTTTTGGTTTGGCTCTCGTGAAGGAACACTTAAAATAAGGATGTCTCAAACAGAAGATTCTTCTGCCCCATGAAAGACCACGTGAGTGGCCCAGGCCTGGTGCCGGCCCCGCAGTGCCAGGAACCTGGGCTCTTAGTGCATCTCAGCCTCATGGCCCAGAGTGGGGCCAAAGGCACTCGCTGCCTGTTCCTTACGGATAGTTCCCACAGGAAGCTGCCCCCAGCCCCTTCCGAGTCTACCCCACTCCATCAGAACTTAGTCACATGGCCACAAACATCTGTGGGAAGCTGGAACTGCCCCAGGTTGCCACATATCAGCTAAAAATGGGGGCTGTGTGACCAGTGGAGGAGAATGGATGCTTACTTTTTTTAAAGATTTATTTTTATTTATTCATGCATACAAGAACTGGGGTGTAGGTCAGTGGTGTGTGAAGAGGTGCAGAGGGCAAGGGGGTGAGAGGATTCACCAGAGACAGAGTGGGGAGTGGTATAGGGAGATCTACTGAAATACACCACAGAGGGGAGCAGCGGGAGAGACAGGAAAGGCCTGCTGCACCATGTGGGTTAGTTCCCTGACTGGGGAATCAAACTTACCACAGTGGCTGGTGATAGCTTGATAGCGCAAGACTTAACCCCTGCACCACCAGGGAGACCCTGAGAACAGATGCTTTCTGATTCAACTAGGAATCTACCAGAAAACAATTAAGAAAGCCATCATTGTCCTCATTATAAAGGATTTTATTTTTTTACTGTATAACTATCTTCCTTTGTAAGATGCCGAGTTGAGCACATCTTCCTCCTGACATTTCACCAAAAAATAGCAAATTAAACAAAAGCATAAGCCATAACAGCAAAGAACATGAAGAGAGGAGCACTGCGAGGGGGTGAGCAGGTTAGCAGATTTCTGGCAGCCAGAAAGCACATGTGAGAGGTTTTTAATGTAAGTGATAATAGAATTTACCCAGGAAATTTCTGGATACCTGTAGTCAGTTAACTTAGCAAGCAATTAGTCCAAATCAATACAGAATATCAATGGACTGTAAGAGAAATGTTTTCAAGAACAATGAAAGGGACCCCCCAAAAATAAGGAGAATGAGTAATAAGCTGAATGTGATTAAAAAGGTATGTGTTTCTCCTACCTACAAGGAAAAAGACAATCAGAAACTCCAGGAAAAACAAAAAGCTGTACAAATAAATTGTGATACAAATAGGAACTAAATTAAAATGTGTCATTATTTTGAGCAGTTGGGTGAGTGTGAGAAGGAGACTCAGATCCTCGTTGATACTGAAACATTTTGCTTTGAGCGACCCTGGGAAGAGGACATTGGAACCATAGGGAAGAAACGTAATCATGGCCATAGCTTAGCTCTCGAGCAATATTTACGTAGTTCTAATGTAAACCCTGTTGTCTGGTTTTCAATTTTATAATCAACTTACGAACAAAGCAGGGAATACTTAACTGTGGTTACACAACAGATAGAATCAGGGAGGGAGGAGGAAGGTAAAGAGGTAGAAGAAGGAGACTTTCTGCTTCTGGATTCATCTTACTGACTGAACCAAAGCTATCATTGACTGTTGGTGGAACAAGAATTAGAGGTTTGTCTCCAGTTAAAACTATAACAGAGAAACTAAAATAGCTAAAACTTTCAGAACTTGGGAGGGAGCGAGGGACATGAATTAAAACTTTATCTACCCTAGAAGGAAGAGGATAAATAATGTCTACTAAGGTTGTCAATCAAGACATAGCAATCTAAACATACTATTTGCAGATGGAAGAAGAAACCACTAAAGAACTAAAACAGAACCTGGTTAAAGGCTTCATCTCTGGAAAGTGGAATGAGGGTGGGACGGGGGCGGGGGGTGGGGTGTCAGGCTACGGTGTCTTTACAATCCAGAATACTTGGGACTTTAAGGTCTTTTAATTTTTACACAGGAATCACTTATAAATTTGGATTTAAGTCCTGGAAACCCATTTCACTGTCATGTTATGAAACAACTAAAATTGTTCACAAATAAGTGAAATATTCATAATAAAGTGAGCAAACTCAAAAGAGGCTAAGTGACTTGTCCCAGCTCACAATGGCCAGTGGAACTGAGGAGTCCTTCCAGCTGGGGGCTCAGCACCCATCTCACGACCCAGCGAGGTGAGATGGAGCAGACAGGAGGCAGAACGGGCTTCGGTGTGATTTCCAGTATTCTGTTTTCCTGCACTCACCTGCTATCTCCGAGTACTTTGTCACTTCAGACCCTGTTCTAGACTTTGATGGAATGTAAATAAAAACATAAATTGCCCACAAGACAGATAAATGTGGGCTTTACATATTTGGGACACACTCGGGTGTCCGCTCTAAAAAACAAATTGTAATGCAATCATATTTCAAGTGACTGTGAGACGTTTCCTATTGAAAGAGAGGGTGAAGTTAAACCTTTTGCAGGAAGAGTCCTTTTGCAATAGGAGCACTCAGCGAGGTGCCTTGGGATCCACATGTGCTTGGCAGTGCTTTCTAGAAGCTCAGCTTGTTCATCCTGCCATGGGGTTGTCAGATGGAACCGTACTGTTCTGAGGTCTCCCTGCATCTCATCTTCTCCAGGCTCTCTCTTTTGCTTCCTTTCTTTCTTTTTCTTTTTTTTAAAAAGATTTATTTATTTATGCATACAAGCTGGGGTACAGGCCAGAGGCATGGGGCAGCGAGAGGGTTCACCAGAGACAGAGTGGGGAGCAGAACAGGCACATTAACCAAAATACACTGCTGAGGGGGGCAGCGGGCGAGGCAGGAGAGGTCTGCCGCACCATGTGGGAATCTCCCTGGCCGGGTGTCCAACTCGTGTCGCCCGCTGCGGACAGCTCCACACAGCTCTGTGCCACCAGGGAGGTCCTCTTTTGCTTCCTTTCCTCCAGAATCGCCCCTGGTATTTCCAAAGCTTATTTCTGTCCACATACCCAGCTCTATGACCTCACCCCAACACTTTTCAGTACTATTCATTCTTTCAACAAGCAGTGCCTACTGGGCTAAATGACCAAGATGCCATTGCATCATCAGGGACTTGGGATCTAAATGAGGTATTTCCAACACTGCAAGGACCTCCTTTTTCTACACATCTGCCCCAGGTGATGGGTGGACCTGCCCCAACTTCAGCCTTGGGCATTGAAGAAACTGAAGTCTTCTCTTCCTCTTCCTGGAGAGGACAGGTGGTCGCAAGCAGAATTTGAATTCCCCATCCATCTAGAGGGGGTTTGCCTGTTAGAGGGGATCCTGCTCATTCTGGACCCAGCTTTTTATCTGAATCCATTACTTTCTGATTAAGCAAGAAGGATTAGAAGACTGAAAATGGGCTTCCCTGGTGGCACAGTGGTTAGGCGCTGTGCTGTGGAGCTGTCGGCAGCAGCAACGCCCCGTGGGGGAGATTCCCACAGGGCGCAGCAGACCTCTCCTGCCTCGCCCACTGCTCCCCTCAGCAGTGTATTTATGTCCATCTGCCTCTTCTGCTCCCCACTCTGTCTCTGGTGAACCCTCTTACCGTCTCCACGCCTCTGGCTGGTACCCCAGCTTGTATGAGTAAATAAATAAAATCTTTAAAAAAAAAAAAGAAGAAGATTGAAAATGTCTACTTCGGAAGGGGAGCTTGACAGAAAGCTTTACAGACTGTAATCTGGAGACATAAATTAAATATAGAAGGCCATTTCCATAGCTAGGAGGTATCCTGGAAGAAACACATTGTTGTTTCTGGAGGTAACATACAATCGATCACCTCGCTGAGCCTGAGACATCAAATATGGACTGAAGACATGGGAGGGGAGGCCTGAAGATGCCTTCGCTGACGTCTCTGTCCTGAATGTTGAAAGGGCTTGATACAGTTTTTTGTTTGGTTGCTTTTGCTTATTGTGGAACAGATTTTAAAATAGAAAAATGTGTCCTTGCTCATGTGTCTTGACTTTTACAAGTAACAAAATGTTTTTGCCTTTATTTTTGTTTCACCACCATCCCTTTGGCCCTCTGTCCCTCTCCCCTCCCACTTCAGCTCCCACACAATAGGCTGTCTTTTAATCTACTTATATCACGTCATTTAACAGTGTCCACTAGTTTTTATAAGTGCTTTGCTTTGTTGAGTTGCCTGCTGTGTGTGTGTCCAACATGTGTCTTTGTTATTCTAATCCACTTTACTATACATAATTCCCTCAAACTCCTTCCGTTCTACTGTAAATGGAGGCATATTGTCTTTCTTTGTAACTGAATAATATTCCATTGTGTGGATATACCATGAATTCTTGACCCAATCTGCTATTAGCAGGCAATCAGGTTATTTCTATGTCCAAGTTGTAAATAATGCTACAATACACACTGCAGAGCACTTAATTTTTTTCAGTTGATGATTCCATGTCTTTTGAATAAATGCCCAGTGGTGGGATCACTGGATTATATAGTATTTCCATCCTTATTTTTCAGGTAAACCCAGATGTCTTTCCAAACTGTCTGTCCAGTTTACATTCCCAAAAGTGTGATAGGGCTCCTCTTTCCCTGTGTCCTCGCCAGCACTTGTTGTTGGAGTCTTTTTAATGTGTGCCACTTTCAGGAGAGAAGAGATCTCACTATGGTTTTGACCGATCCTCCTTATTGAAATCTCTGGTGAACACTTCCCCACATATCGACTGGCCTTCTGAATCTCCCCTTTGGTGGATTGTCTCTTCAGATCTGCTGCCCATTTATTAATGGGGCTGTTTTCTTTTAAATTACTAAATTGTATGTTATTTATATAACTTGGATACTAACCCCTTATTGTTTATAAAATCTGTAAATATTTTCACCACTCAATACGATGTCTTTTTAATCTACTTGTAGTTTCTTTCACTGTCTAAACGCTTTATGATTTGAGGCAACCCCAATTGTTTATTTTTGCTTTTGTTGGTGTAGTATTGAATGTTGGTTTGATCTAGATCAGATGGACCCAGAGGTCAGTAAACTCTGACAGGTGGGGGACAGCTGGCTTGCACTTCCGGCCAGGAGACCCTCTGGCATCAGCCAATGGGTGTGCTGCTCTCTGGGGAGGAGGAAACTGACCTGACCTTCACTGAGTGTTTATGAGAATCCTGCCAGGTAACCAGCTGTTTTCTTTAAGATTTCTCCTGAGGAGCCCTGCAGACTACCAGTAGAACCAGAGGCTGATGAGGGATTTTCTGGTTAAGTGGTCCACAGTCCCCTGGGAGGCCAAAGAATTTGCCAGATGTCAGATATAGGTACATTCATATAGGAACCTGTCTTAGGCAAACTGTTTTTTCCCACATGTATATATGCTGTTACGCTTAACAAAATACAAATAATCTGAAAGCATTATTCAACTGTAAGCAACCTTTTATAATGTTTCTCAAAGGACATTAAAATACTCCCTTTTCTGTCCTGCCTTGGCCCCTGATTAGGTTTCAGTGTTATAATCTCTATGTTTTATTTCCGAGGACTTAACACTACTTTAAATTGTATTTCTGTGTGTTTGGTTATTGATTTTGTGTCTGTCTCTCCCACTAGACGCTAAGCTTCATGAGGGTAAGGAATGCATCCGTTTGTTTTTCTCATAAATTGTATTCCAACATCTGGAGGAGTGCCTGGCACATAGTAAATACTCAGTAAGTATTTATTAGGCAAATGCGGGGGGCAGTGAGGGTGTCCATAAATTATTCTGATGGTTAAAAAGTTTGGCAAACAATGATCTAGTCATTGCACAAATAGAAGTGATTCCCAGAAGTGCCAAGAGACTTACCAAGGAGACATGTTGGCTCATTGCAATATGGAGGCCTGCCCAGCCATCCTTCCAGCATCATTGTCGATTGTGAATAGCATTATTTTTGAACCTATTTATAAATAACATCGTGCTGGGCATGCTGCAAAGCAGACCAAGCAGAAGCTCAGCCTCGTTGTGTTACAATCTAAAAGAGTGTCCTGTGGCTGTTTTATGTAGCATCTTTTACACTGACAATTTATTGGAATGATTTACTTAAACTTCACACTTAGCCTCTGGGGTGCATAATGGCATCAATCACAAACAAATCACTAAAAAGAGGGAAACGTATTTTCTGTAGCCCCCTCCCCACTCCATTTGCCTCTGAGTCCCTCCTTGAACCTGGAATTAGACTGTGCTATTTATGGAATGCCAAGCACCAGAGAGAACTATTTTAGGTGCTGTGGGGACATAGCAAGCCCTGACAGTCAGGGTACCTGTTTTAGAAGTGAAAACAGGCAAGTCTACCTTTTCCTTTGTAGCTAGGATTCTTGCTCTCCAAAGATCATTTCTGTACATTTGGCAGCTGCAGAGTTGACCTGCAAATAAATTCCACTGCATTCACACTTCCTAAAATTGCGGGCGACCAGTTCAGTCACATAGGTGAGAAGAAAATATTTTCAGAGAGAGCAGAGGTATGTAAGAAAAGCTTGCATAAAATATGTAGAAAAGGCTTGAGATTGCCTAACTCCAACACCCATCCCCCGTTAGGAAGCAGTGGTCTCTGATTGTGAAGGGAAATCTCAGCCCCCAGCCCACACAGGGCCCGCCTGCAGCCCGTGAGGCATGTTGCTTTCCCGCTCATCTACTGATTATCCGCTGCCATTGCCTGACAAGAAAAACAGGAATATTTAACCAAACTCCAATAGGGCAGAAGAAGGAAGAGGTCGTGGCTAATGACACAGGATAATCTGATTGCAAGTACACACACTCCACCCCCAATGTGAAATTTCCTTGCACTTTGACAGTTAACAGTGACATGCTAACAGTTAACATCTGGATTCCTAAGCAGTTCTGCAGAGTCAAGACTGGAAAGAAGGGCTCAGGCAGGGTGGCATCAAAGACTGGGTGGCAGGGACCCTGCAGCTGCTGGGCCACGCTGGGGGGGCAGCGAGACCAGTGGTTCCACAGCACCCCCCCCCGAAGACTCCTGCAGGTGGCACCATCAGCGTCCACCCCTCACCCATGTGACTGTTCAGCCGCATCTCCCTCTGCTCGATGGTCTTCTGGGAGGGAGGGAAGTGAGTGGGCTTGGCCTCTCGGGTTTGGTCTTCACGGCTGTCTGGTGGAAACAAGGTTCGAGAGAGGCTCACCTGTGGCCGGAGCTGTTCTAGCACCGCTGCAGTCTTCAATCCACCCAGTCACCCAGTGAGGTTCCTGTCATCTTCTTCACCTTGCAGATTCTAAGAACAAATGGATTCAGAAACAGTAAGCTCCTTGGCCAAGGTCACACATACGGGGCAAAATTTGAAACCACAATTTGTAGGACAAAGCTAAGACCCAGTTGCAGGCAAGAACTCTGTTTACACCTACTGAGAAGTTCTTCCCAGCACAGAGTAGCTGTAACAGGCCTTAGGGGGAAATGGTGCCCTCCTGCACCACCATCTTTTGTGTTTAAGGAGCTCCTGCTTCTCCCCTGGAGGGGCTGTGGGGTGGGGGTAAGGGGACATCAGTATTCTGCAGGAGAAAGCAGGTCTAGGACAGACATAAATTTCAGCCTTCAGACCTTTCTGGAACTGCAATATGTTCTGTTTCATGTTTCCTAAATTATCTGCAACAGGCAGCTGTGCTAGGTCAGAGTCTCAGAGGTGTTCTGGGATTCCAGACAGGGTGGGGGCTGCCACCGGCTCTTTCTCAGCTGGAAAGAATACAATTCACAAATGTGGAGCATCTGGGGAATTTAGGGGCTAAAAAGAGACGCTCCTGCTGGAAGTGGCTAAGATTCTTGGACCTTCGTGGTGGCAGGGAACAGTTTTGGGGATGTTTGGATTTTGCTGTGGAGCTAAAAATAAGGCCGTCATGTATTGAGTGTTTGTACTGCAGGCCTTGGGTGCAGGAACCTTCGCAGACTCTCTCCCATCCACTCCCAGAGCACCGAATCCTCTCCACAGCCCGAACAGCTAGATAGCAGCAACCGCCTCCCACAGCTGAGGTCAATAGCCATCATCAATAACTCGTTCAAGTCTACAGATTTAAGGCCAAGTCAGGACTCAAACCCCAGCTGTTCCACCCAGATGTTTATGATTTGAAGAGCAACAGTGCATTGCTCTGAAGAATGTATTCGGAAGCGAATGAATACATCAGCTGGCTTTCCCCAACTCATACCCTACCCCCCAAATGTTTGGGCAATTAAAATAGTTGAGTAAAACCGTGCTTGGACTTGTCCCAGTTACATGAATTAATTCCATCTTGGGGTTCTGATGGCAGCAGAAACAGAGGAACCCAAAATCCCATGATGAAATTATATTGTTAGAGCCCTTGGCAGCTTAGCTATTGTTTTATGTAAAATGTATGCATGGCTTCTGAGAGGGCCTCTCCACCAGCAGACAGGATGAAAAAAATAATAGTAATGATAGGATTCTCTGCTCTCATGCTGGTATTTATGTGACATTATTGATAGGAATGGTGCTTGTTTGGAATCTGGAAGGTAAACAGAGTTTCGAATTCCAACCCTTTATTGTGGAAAGTAATAACCAGGCGGCTTGGCCATGCAAATGAAGGAACCCTGAAGCCCCGAGCCTCCAATCACAGCTCGGGCACAACAGCATTCCGCACCCAGAGCGCCTGGCTCCCGCCCGGAATCTTTCCGAGCTACCATCAAAGGCTGCGCGAGGCTCAGGATTCGGGACATTCTCACTGTCGCCGCAGCCCCAACATGGGGAGAGATCAGCGAGGGCAAATAGCTAAATAGTTTTGTCCAAAACGCCATAGTTGGAATTCCCGCTCCTAGCCTGGATTCCCTGGCGTCCCGGCCCTGCCGTCCGCATCCCAGCCTAACAAAATCCTGGGCCCCAGGGCCTGGCAGCGGCCCCCACCCACCTGCTGCGCCTGCACTGCCCAGCCCAGCAGAAAAGAACTTTGCTCCAGCAGAGAGCTCAAGACACACCCGGGCTATCTATAGAAAATCCCTCCAGGGGTTCTGCTGACAAGTCACTCGAGATCCCTCCTTGGGCTTTATTATGTCACAGGAACCCTGAAAGGAACGCGGAGGATTAAATTCCGAGCCCTTCCCTGTCGGCTGGGCCCAGAGGAAGCGGAGCCAGCTTTCTCCAGCAGCCATCTGGGTTCTCGGGCGCCCCCTACTGAAGGTTTTTGTCCCTCTGGTTCAACGCCTGCAGCGACTCGTGCCGCACTCTGGCCTTCCGAAGGCCTGAGAGCTGCAAGGGTTGGGTCTTTAGCCTCTCACAGCGTCCCTGGAGCAGGGAGGGTGCTGCAAGAACCGACTTGGTCCTCGGAGCAAGCCACTGGCAAGTCCCTACTCCCTCCAGGCCTCTTCCTCTGGGTCTTGGTTACCTCACCCAAAAAAGCCCTGGGCTCAAAAATGTGTGACTATCACCATCATAAGGGATTTTAGGAGAGGAAGCTGCAAAGGTGGTGGTCTCTGGGAAAGCGCTGATGGGATTTGGAGCCCCGGGGAGTGCCGGTTCCCTGCGCCTTGAACAAGGAGAAAAGAGGCTGCAGGGAGGACATCAAGGGTGGCCCAGATCTTTTTAAAAGGCAAGGAAATTGTCAGGTTACTTAAACCTTACAACCTCTGTGTCTCTTAGCCATAATTTGGAAGTAATAATAGTGCCTGCCCTACGCAGTAGGCTGGTGTGACGGGTAGATGGGTCATTCCCAGTGGTGAAAAACTGTGGTGCCTGGTACCTAGTGAGTCACCCGTTCTTGCTATTCCTGCCATTCGCACAAAAGGCCCAAGGATCCGGCGCTTCTGTAGACAACAATACTAGTTGTTGGTAATATCCACTGCACATTTATGACACGCCAGTTATTCTGCTGAGCATTTAAAGTAATGATTTCGGAAGTGGCCCTGCCTGCACGGCAAGTACTGTCATCTCTAGCTCTGAGCAATGCAGAAACTGAGCGTCAGTGACTGGCCCAGCCACTGCTCTCCCAGCGGAACCAGCCCTGGCTGATCCTGACTGTTGAACTTGCACATTCCTGACTTCCTGGGTCTCAGGGGAGTGAAAGGGAAGACAATAGCACCTGCTTCAACGCCTTGGAATGATGCTCTTGAGGCAAGTGCTGTGCAAACGGATGTTCCACCCAGAAAGGGAAGGGATTTAAGCTCCACACAGGAAGGTACCTCAAAGGAGGGGTGGGGAGCTTGGCATCTTCCTGGGACTGTCCTGCTGTGCCTCACAGAGAGGGAGAAGGGGCTGTGGGAACATAGGACACATTTGCTCTAAGTCAAGAGCCCACGAAGCCTATGGTAGCCCCTGGGAAGCCATGTGTGCTTTGCAACTAGAAGGTTCAGATCCGCCAGATACTGAAAAACCTGAGTTTTTCAAGTGTATGCATGCAAGGCACATGTGCTCAAGCATGCAGAAACACATACCCACCCACCCACACACACACACACACACACACACACACACGTGCTCTCAGTACTAATGCATCACTGGACTTCCACCTCAGCAGAGTAGGTGAAACATGTAAACAAATAATAAATTATGCCTGTGCCAATGGGGCGTAGCAGCAGTAACTATAAAATACTACCCAGGGGAGAGGAAGTTTATTGGGACTGTGATAGAACACCCCAATCTCACTGCCAACGCCATTATTTCACACGACTAGTAAGGTGGCAGGGTTGTTACTTGAAGGAGAACTTTGTCTTTTTCCTTTTCCTTAAATGCAGGATTTTTTTCTTTAAACAATACAAATCTTTCCTACTGAAGAGATCTTGAAAGGCAGGTTCCATCCATTGTTATAAAAGGGACTTAGTTGCACAGAATAAAAGGGTTCCTGATGAGGCGGCCTAAGTCCTACTAGCTTGGCAAAGCGACTTCATGTCTCTTTCCCTGAAGCCCCTCAGATGGCACGCGGCCCTTGGATGCATGGTGGAGGAGGTCCCTCTGGCGGTCAGATCCCCAGTGGGCCCCACGCTAAGAGGTGAGGTTGCACAGGCTAGAGCAGAGGTCGCCAGGGCATGATCACACCCAGAGAATGCCGCCCCCAGAATCCACTGGAAGTGAAGAAGGCATGAAAACATTTACATTTTGTTATATTTGTTTTAGATAGATAGGCAGACACATACTTGTCATATTTTGCAAAGCCAGTTTTGCTATGTGAAAGTAATGTCACGAGCTTCCTACGTACCCATGTAACCCTCTCCGGCCTCAGGAAGGACCATTCACAGCGACTCTGCTTTGCTCTGCTCACCGCCTTCTTGCCTGCCTCCTCCTCCCATAGTATTTGCAGCAAAGCCCAGACCCCGCAGCTGGGAAAGGCAGCCTCACACTTGTCCTCTCTCCACCCGGTGCAACCTTATCACGAGATAAAGTGCCCGCGAGCCTGAGCCTGTCTTATCGCTTTGTGTGGGCCTGTCTTTGCTATTTCAGGCTCAGTGAATGTTCCTTTGTTCTGCGTAAGCTTGTACGTCAGTGGCTTGCAGTCATGCACCCACTTCAGCATTTCAAACTCCATGTGGGAGGGAGGGGGGCCCGTCCATTTTGAAAGGGGTGCTAGTAGCCAATTGTGCACTGGCCACTCAGAAAAACGCGATGGCCACTGGGGACCAGGGGCCATGATCCAAGCTGCCGTTGCTGTTTCTTCTCCATGGAGTGAAGTGTTGTCCCAACCAGTGTGCTCCTTGGCCAGTCTGATGCCAAGATACAATGGGCAAAATTGTTTGGCGTCCTCCCCTGAAATTGCTACCAGTGCTCCGTGTTCTGCTGGACACTCCATCACCGCAGCTGTCGGTGTTCCACTATGCTGAAAAACAACGCCTCCCTCTTTAGAAACAGAATTGCAATACTCTTGCAGGGGTGCAGGGGAAATTTCCCCCCACTCCTCTAGGTTCTTCCCAGGCTGGTTGAGGAGTTGGATTAACATCAGTCAGACAAATAGAAGAAAAGAACAAGTTTAATTACATATGCAGAATCAACATGGATGTAAGTTCTAAAATAAATGGGATAAAAATGGGCCTTCAAGGAGAGAGCAAAGAGATGCCCGTGAGGAAAGGAGCAGGTTCTCTGTAATTATGTTTGCTCTGTCATCTGGATAGGTTTCTTTGACAGAAAGCTTATTTCTGGCGATAACCCTAAGTCGAGTAATACACACAATTTTCAGTTAGTTAAGGGAGTGGTAAAATTTTCTCAAGTCTGTAGGCCATCAGTTGACATCAGCTTGAAATAATCCATGTGCCAAAACGATATGTCTTGGGAAGGCCTGTTCTGGACATCTCAGGAGGCCTGTCCTTCGCCATTATCAGCATGTTACTCAGTTATTCGTTATATAATCACGAGTCTAATCAGTGTTCACATCTTCTTCATTATCATACACATATATATTATATATATTTTTATATATATACTTACAGTTTGATATTGTGAGAGATAAATATGTCCCTGAAGTTCCTTTTGGTATCGGTCCCTCTCACAATCTCTTATTCTCTATTTTTGCCATTTTTTGGTTGAAAAACTTGGATTGTTTTTCCTGGCTAATCTTCTACATGTTGAATTTTGTTGAGTATGTTTCCATGGTATCATTTATCATGTGCCTCCATCCCTTGTATTTCCTGTAAATGAAAAATCAAAAAGCTCCATCGGGTCCAAATTATTTTTGGCAAGAACACCTCGTAAATGGTGTTACGGACAACTATTGGAGAATATAATGCCTAGTTGTCTCCTTTTTTGTCGTATCAGCAATCTTTGATCATTGCCAAATATTTTTGTTCACTAGTGGTTACGAATTGTGATGTTTTGTCAATAGTTGTCTTCATTCATTAGTTGCAATACTTCTGTCAAGAGAACCTTCTCATTAGCTCTTTGCTAGCCCTAAGGCACAGTGCTCATAGGAAAGTCAGGATAAATACTACTTTTTCTTTGCATTTTCAGAATGTTAACTTGACTACCTGCCACTCTCCAGAAGTGATCACAAGGGTATTATTAAAGTATTGTTATACACATATGAATTTGTATGAAATATGTTTTAACCCATTGGGGTGACTTGAAGGGTCCCAATTTTGGCTAATAAAAACCTATTCGAGTTGGCTCCAAAATCCATAGGTCGTGATCGCCACAGTAATCAATTGCCTCCCTGTTTTCTGGTATGACAGGATGTGCTGAGCTCATCCTGCCGTCACCACAAAACTTCAGTTGACATGTAATAAAACAAGTGCCTGTGTTCATGGAGAATCTGCTTAAAGTTCAGTATTGACAAAGCTCTACTCAGATAGAAGGTTCTGTGTCTGCCCTCAAGGAGCTTTCAAGGCAGAGGAGTGGAGAAGCACCACACACAGGAAAACACCCCCAGCCTCCACCCTTCCATGGGCAAACCTTTTGGCACCTTTAGAGAGAGCTCTCTAGAATATGGAGAGGTCTGGAAGTCACTGTGAGAAAAATGGGACTTTAGCTGGGCCCTAAAAGCTTGCCTGGGTCGGTGGAAGGGCGTTGGCAGGGAGGACATGGGGGTTGGGGAAAGTGAACGGGTTCGGGAGAAAGAGGAGGCCACCGAGGAGTAGGAGGAGGAAAGCTGCTGGAAGAAACACTCCCAGGGAGGAAGGCTGTTTCCCCTGACGTCCCCCTCCACGGAGGCGAGCGGGAGGAAGGCAGAGAGCAATATACCATGGGCTTCACGAGAACCTTTCTGCCTGGCGTGGTGGAAGGCCGCCAGCCGGCAGCTGAGAGGAAGGAAGGCAGGGTCCATGCCCAAAGCTCCTGGTGGGTGGTTTGTAAAAGAGCAGCCCAGGCACTAGAAAGCTGCAGAGCACCCCAAACACGCAGGCCCCCCCGCGGCGGGGGGCATTTCTCCCTGAGCATCCGTCAGATGCTAGAGGAAAAGAGAGATTTTCGAAATGACTTTGGGGACCCAAACCCCAGGCACTGCCAGGACTATCCTGGCAGCAACCAGCAAACACCAGGAAGAACTGACACAGCGATGGCCTTGCCCAACCCCGGCGACAGTCTGGCCGCCGCGCCTGGGCCATGTCAGGAGCTCACATCCCCAGAGGCCATTGCGTGCCAGGCCCTGGGTTAAGCACCGAACAGATACTCTCCCATTGTTTCTCCACCAGCCTCCAAGACAGTCGGTGTTCCCATGTAACAGATGAGGATGCTGAGGGCAATTTATTAAAATTGGAGGCTGAACTCACACTCAGGTCTGCCTCTAAAACCCTCTCATTCCGCTGATTTCCAGTCACAGACGGCCCTTTAGAGTGATGCCTGGACTCATCCCCTTAGCAGCAGTCCTCATTCACCCTTGGTTGGAGCTATTCGTTGACTGACGGGTATTGTACATTTTTTATATGCATTTGTTCATCTAGCCCATACCTTGTAAGAGGCTCTTCTTTTAATCTCATTTTGGAAGTTGAGGCACAGAGAGGTTAAGGAAACTACCTAAGGTCACACAGTAAGGACATTGCTCAAGGACTCAAGCCCAAACAGCCCTAGTGCTGTTCTCCCCTCCCAGCAGGGCCCACAGGCCAGGCCCCTTCCCCACCCTGTGTTTCCGGGAGGCGCTGGGGCGGGGCGGGGGGCCAGGAAAGCTGGCTCCGCTGAAATTCCTCTGGCGGAGGTGGCAGGTGGCAGCTCTGGGCTGACATCTGTTTCCTGGCAGTGCCAGCCCTGGTCCTAATATGAGGTCTCATTCCTTTTGTTGCCATTTGATTTTGGGCTCTGAGAAGTCTGGGTGTTGGGCGTGATGGTGATGTACCAGGGAGAGGGTTCCTCACCCTCCGGGGGCTGAATTTAATTTTTTAAATTAAAAACTCTTTTGGTGAGGTTACAGGCGCGCACTGGCAGGTGTTGTTAAGAGTGGGAGAAAAATCCTCTTTTTCCCTGGGGCATTGACTAAAAGCAGTGTCTATTCTATGGAGACTTGCAGTCCAATTTATCTTCCTTAAATGACCACATAGGAAAATGATCACAGAGGCGAAACGACAGTGGAAATGTGAAATGGATAAATAAAACCAAGGGTGAGCACAGTGGCTGCTGAACCCATCTGAAAAATGGAGATCTGAGGACACACAAACTGAGCTAGGAGAGGCCTTTCGAAGGAAGGCAATGGAACAAATGGCAAATGTTTATCTGATGAGGAAGCAAAGGGATACGCACAAGCCCTCTGGCTTCTGGGGCTCTTTCTCGTGAGCAAGGCTGGAAGTTTCCATAGGTCATTTCCCTGCAGTGGTTGCAGCTGCTTTTAGCAATGCTCGGAACCGGGGTGGGGGAGAGGGTCTTTAAGGTCTCATTTCACAGCGTGACCACCTCTCTTTGCAGCAGAGGAAGCAGGCCAGGGGGCGGGGGTAGGGACGCGCCCTGATATTTGATGTGCGTTTTCTGGTGGGATGTTTATAAAAATCAAATCGTTCACCAGATTGGAATGTAGGCCACCAAGCTGCAGCAGCCACTGACACCAGTGAACCTTACTACCTTCCAAACACGCTGGGCCATCTGCGAACGTGACCTCATTTAGTCTTCATGATAGCCCGAGGAGGGGGCGCTCACACTGCCGTGTGTTCATTGCTGAGGACTCCGAGTCAGTGGCTTGGCCAAGGTCACACTGGGAGAAAGTGGCTGCAGCAACCTCGACCCAGCCCTGGCACCAAAGCCCGTGCTCCCTCCCACTGCTCTCTGGTGAGAGAGGGAAATGGCAACATAAACCTCAAAGCCCTCCTGGCATATTATTTTACAATTAAAAATGATTATGAACTCTATGTAGTAACATGATAAATGCTCATTCTACAGTGTTTCGAGAAAAATGCAGCGTGGTGTAAAATACACAAAAGAAAAATGGAAGCAGAACACTTAAACACTAACAGTCACTGAAATAGCGAGTAGTATTATAAGCTGGTTTTTTTTTCTGGTTTTCCCATTTTAATTTTATGTAATGTGGTATAGGTCTTTTGTAATGAAAGAACGAATATAATCTTTTTTCCTAAAGAACTAGTACTATGCTCTTAGAATTGATAGGGAAAGTCTAAAATGAATAGTAGTATATTTTCCTCTCCTTGGCAATAAAAGCTAATAAGTAATTGATTTGCAGCCTGAGATAGAAGACTGCTGTACAAAATCGACACAAAACACGACACTCTTCACATTTCATCAGATGCAACAAAAACCAAAATTCAAAGACCTTAAATGTTGAAGTGACCCTATTTTTACGGCTTGTGCGGCCTCATCTATTAATAAAAAGATGTGATAACCTTTCTGCATTGACCAGGGTAGTGACTAATCATTCTTGCCTCCGTAACTGAGCTCCAGCCAACAAAGAGACTCGTGGTCATGTTGCCGAAAGGCCCTTTCTGTCCACTCTCTCCTTGCACACACGGAAGCTGAGGTACAGAGAGGTGAAGTCACTTGTTCAAGATTTTCCTCTTGTAAGTCTTAATATTTGATCCTGAATATAAACTTGAAGCTGCCACAGGTGCCCCTCTTGTTTGGGAGCCAATTCTGGCACCCAGTCTAGAAGTCTTCCTTTTCTAGATCAGTTAAGTGAAGGCCAGGACGAAAAGTCCAGGCCAATAAGCACAACCTAACTCACATCCACGGCACCTTGTCAGGCCCTATGCTGACGGGCGCTATGCTGACTGCTCGGCAAGGACGCCCTTGTCCTCAGGCACTCCTGTGGTGGAGATAATGGCGTCCGCCTTACGTCTGGGCTGAGGAAGTTAAGGATTGGGAGGGCTGAATCGCGGGCTCCAGGGTGCCGAGCCAGCTGGTGACCGGGTCAGGACTTTAACTGACCTGGGCAAGGCAGGAGTGCAAAGTTCTTTTTTCAATGTGGTGTCTGACCGGGCTTTCGTGTCTGCTGGCAATCCTTTACTCTGAACCAGCCTACTAAGGAGTCTGTGGGTGATGGCTTTTGCTGTTGCTCTTTCACAGTAAGTGGTGTGTACTCATATGTTTGCAGAGGAATTATGCAAATATTTATATACCCTAATAGCCATCAAGATGGGCTGAAACTCCCAGCATTGAATGGCCCGAGTTCTATTTCATCGCTTAAAATGAAGCATCCCTGGCTGACTTCAGGGTACACTGTGTTAACTAGTCAATGAGCAAAGCCGGGGAAATCAGCATGAAAGCAAAGTAGGAGTAAGGAAGCAGCAGACGTAAGGTGAGCCATTTAAAAGCGCACATTTGGGAAGCAAACGCACTGAGAGTGCGCTTTGGAACCAGTCAGCGCTGACTCAGAATCTTGGCTCCGACCAATCACTGGCTGTGTGAGCTTAGTGAGTCCTGCTATTCTTGGGTTCTGTTTCAAAATCACAAAAATGATATACCACTGCCTACCTTGTGGGGGTGATTACATTAGCGATAATGTAAGCAAAATGTCCAGCGCTCCGCCTGGCGTCTTGCAATGCCTAGTTCATGGTGACTAATTATTTACAACCACTGGGGATTCATCCTCACATTTGGCTTGTCTCCATTGTAAATTAAGTCAAGAACTTCCAAAAGTGAGGAAAAATAATTTCTTAAAGCAAAACCAACAATCAACTGAGCAACACTTACTGAGGACCTGCTGGGGAGATATCACTGCTCAGGGCTCCTGTGAAGGTGGGAGGGAGATCAGGGAGCACTCCACTGCGTTTCAGTGAAGATGAGCAAATAAAGATGCAAATTAAAATGAAAACGAACTAAGAAAGCTTATTTTCAAAACACTCCACTCTGTGGAGAGAGCACGTGAAATCGCCAGTTTGCTCCAGTGCCAAAGTCAAACTATAAACGAATACAGGTATCCATTTGCCACCAGGGATGATCTTCTCAGTAGGCACCAGAGCCAGATGCAGTAGTTAAGGTAATACAAGCTGCTATAACAAATAAGCCCCAAAAGAAAATGATTCTCTCTTATTCACATAGAACCCAGCAAACTGGACATGGAAAGGATATGGAAGGGGGTCTCTGCTCCTGGGTTCTGGGGGACCCAGGCTGACCAAGTCTCTGCCATTGTCAGCATGTACCCTAGCTGTACCCTGGCATTGACATCCAGCCACAAATGCAGAAAGAGTGATGGACTGAATTTATGGGCCAGGCCTGAATGGTGCACCTGCCTATGCCTCTGCACACCATTGGCTAAAATATTGTCATGTGGTCACACCTAACTGCAAAGGATGCTGGGAAAACAGTGTCACCATTTGCTCAGCAAGAAATGGAAATGAGTTTTCAGAACAGCACTCAGTCACAGGACCTGGAAAACTGCAGGAATATTCCCTGCTGGGCTTGGGAAACCTGTCTTCACTTGCAAGAATTTAGTCCCCAGGTTCATGGTACTACAGGCAAATTTCACACAGCACAGTAACAAAATAGGAGACTAGTAGGGGAAAACGATAACAAAGACTCTAAAAGGGAAAAGTCAAAAGAAATTTACACTAGGAGGGGAAAATTGACATTCACTCTCTCTGCTTACACAAGACTGAGGATGAACCCTCCAGAAACGAAAGCGACTTCCACAAAGCTGCTTTTGCAAATCTTGCCATATTTTGACAGCTAAATTTAAGCCAGATCTTGTTGTTTTCTTAAAATGAGTATTTGATTATCTTGTGTTATGATTCCTATATACTCTGGCGCCTCTATCCCTAAATAATACCATTTGTAGTGACCATCTCTTGTTCACGGGTCCTTAGCCTTTGGAGCTTCCAGACCTGAGAAGAACTTTGAGGCCAAGACCCCTGCCACACACCCTCCATGTCCAGCTAGCTGGATTCTATGCAAATAAGAGAGAATCATTTTCTTTGGGGGTTTATTTGTTACAGCAGCTTGTGTTAACTGCCTCTATTGCACGTCTAAGCCAAGTACCCAATGTCCTTGTTGGGCGGTCTCTGGACGACTGTCTGGTCTCCTGGGTTCAGGCCCCAAGAGGCTCAGGCTGAGCTTCCATCTCGCCTTCCACACCCTTCACCTTCTGCACCTTCTATGAGCCTTGAAGCTCATATCTCTCAGGGTCAAGTTTTTATAAATCACAACCCACAATATGAAATATATTTTACATTTTGATCCAGTTCAAGCGGACAAATAAAACAGAAGTTTTTGGAAGCATTCTTGTTTTTATTAAGAATGACGTGCTCAGATGATTCGTTTTATTCTATTTCATTCTGTTAAAAAACAGGCAGCTGTTGCTCACAACCCATGAAGTTGTTTAGACAAACCATCTTTAACAAGTGTCCAAGGTAGTAATCTACTAGCGTCCAAACTCACCAGTCTACGTGGACACAATTATCCTTTCAAGTCTGTAACGCCAGCATCTCTTTGGGCCTCCCTCCCACCCCACCCCTGTAGCCTCATCCTGTAACACCCGCTTTAACCTCACTACAAACTTATCAGGAGCAGCAGCCCCTTACTCTTCCATTGGTTCCTCTTTATCAGAATCTTCCTGGTTTTGCTTCCAACTCAGTCTGCACAGACCCCATGACCTCAGCCTCCTGAACTGTCTGCCAGCCCAGCACTTGGCTTCCTTCAGATATTGTGGTTCTGTCCTCCTGATAACCAAGCTTGCGGCTTAGCCACCAACCCAAAGGGCATGACACAGAAACAATACACATGAAGATGTCTGCCCCAGGCCTATCAATCTGGGACGAGGTCTGTACTGACTCACCACTGCTCATTCAGTCCCAAAGATTCAGCGGAATCTTCCCACTTCTAGTCCCACCACACTATCTTAAGACTGAGATGCAAAACTCACTCTCTGGTCCTTATTTCAGCTCTCTATAGTATCTGACTATTGAGCTCCAAAATCTGCCCCTGCTACTTGGATGACTCTCTCTTCCTTAGGTCTTCTCTTCCCTTTCTTGTCAACCCCTCTTCAAACTTCTTCATAAATCCCTTCTATTTCCTCTTCCCCAAATTCCTTCCCTTCTCTCACACTCCAAGGTCAACCCACCTCCCCATGATTTCCACTCCCATCTATAGGATGACTCTTGTACAAACATCTCCTAACTCCTCAGTCCTTTGTGACTTTACATCTGATGCCAGCTACACCAAATAGAAGGGTTCTCCAACACCCTCCACGTAGCCCAAGCTGAACTTGGCTCTTTGCCCATCCCTCATCCTCTCTGAGTATTTCCACTGCACATAGAAAAAAACAAATCGTAATTATTACTGTGATCCCCAGGTCTGGGGTCTAAATGGCCTAACCTCTAGCTGCCCCTCCACCTTAGAGTCTGGACTTTTCTCACGACTCACTGTGCTCAAGCTAAGCTGGCCTCCCCCAGGAAGAAAGGGAGGCTTCCTTGCTCTGTCACGCGCATTTCTCCTCTTATTCCCTTCGCCTGCAACGCTGTTGCCCCAGGTCAGCACAGAGCCACAGGACTCTCCTGCTCACTCACTCAGGTTCTGCTGGTATCAGCTGCTCACAGAAGCGTCTCCAACAGGCCTATCAAAATGGCATCCCCAGGGCCTCCCCGGTGGCGCAGCGGTTGAGCGCTGCGCTGTGGAGCTGTCGGCAGCGGCAACGTGAGTTCGACGCCCGGCCAGGGAGAATCCCACATGGCGCGGCAGAACTCTCCTGCCTCACCCGGTGCTCCCCTCAGCAGTGTATTTCTGATCTGCCTGTTCTGCTCCCCGCTCCGTCTCTGGTGAACCCTCTCGCAGCCCCACGCCTATGGCCTGTACCCCAGCTTGTATGTATAAAAAAAAAATGGCATCCCCATCACATTCTGTCCCCTTCCCCTGCTTTGTCTGTCCTCAAAGCCATGATCACCACTGTAAGTGAATGTGTTCTTGCTACTAGAATGTGGGTTTCTTTATTTAGCTGAGGCTCAGCACCTAGAACATACTTGAGACAAAGTAAAACCTCAGTTAATAATGAATGAACAAATGAATAATTTATCTCCTCTACCTCTTCTCTCTCCCCCACTCCTCCCACCTCCAACTGCTTTCTCCTGGACTCCAGGTGAAAGATACACAGTGTTCCCAATTATAACCTAAGAGGAAGCCTGGCCTCTGACCTCATCCCCTCCCTCCCTCTCCACCCACATCCCATCTGTCACACCTCCAAGTGAATCTTTCTAATCTCTCTCCTGTTGCGTCTGATGTCTCCATGCTGCTGTGGGCTTGGTTCAGTGCCGTGGATTCCTTTGCAAATCTGATGCGCTATGAGCTCCCTTCTCAAGAAAATGCTCACACAGTAACACATTCTTACAACACATTCTCCAAAGCCCAGTGAGGATACGCCCCACACTCAGGTGTCATTGTTTCCAAGGCTACAAATCTCTGCCAAGAGCATATGTTGAAATCTAACCTACAGTGTGATGGTCTTGGGGTGTGGGTCTTTGACAGGTGATTAGATCACCAGGGCAGAGCCCTCAGGGGCAGTGTTAGTGCCCTTATAGAGACTCCAGAAAGCCGTCTCTTCCTCTCTGAGAGGTTACAAGAAGGCTGCCATCACTGAGAAAGCAGGTCTTCCCTCATCAGACACCAGATCTGCCCAAACCTTGGACCTAGATGTCCCCACATCCAGAGCTGTGAGAAATCAACATGTGTTATTTATAAGCCACCCTCTGTATGATATTCTGGCCCAAATGGACTAAGACTGTGTCCTTAGCTCTCCGTGCTGGCAACCCTGCCCCTCTTTTGATCTGTTCCTCACACGAGCTGCCCAAGTCATGCAAATTTGCCCAGGGCCTCCCCGCCTCCCCTGGCATAGCTGTCAGGGTCCTCTATCACCTCGAGAATGAACCCCCAAATTCTAGGCCATTGCATGCTGCTGCTGCTTCCAGCCTCAGCTCCTCCCACCCAACTCAGCCGGAGCTCACACCTCCATGGCCCTGGGCGCACAGGTTCTTTGCCTCCCTCACCCCGTGGCCCCGCCTGCTTGTTAACTTGCCATTCACTCCCTCCAGCAGCTCAAGGAGGATCATGGAAATACTCCCTGTCTCCTGGGGCTTGATGAGGGCTCGCCTCTCATCAGCCTGCACGGCAATCATTGTCGTGTCCACTTCCCCTGCCACATGGTGCACCATCGAGGACAGGGGCTGTTTTGCTAACCTCTGTGGCTCACAAACGTGCTCGATAAAGGTATGTTGAATGACCGCATGGGACGATCAGATGGAAGGAGAGAGAGCTGGTAGCAGCATGTTTTGGATTCATATAAATGGGGCAGGTGTGACCAACACAGCTTCCAAAATAAGAAAATCCATAATAACAAAGAAGATAAACTGGACAGTCGTTCCATTTACAAAAAGGATTCACCACAAGGGGCCTCTAAATAGAAGGTTCTTTAACCATTCTAGCTAAGTGTTTGTTTACAGATTACTCATCATTTTATAAAGAGGCCAAAAGTTAAAGTGCAGCCAGTTGGAGCTTCTAAGACAGAATCACGAGGCTTCTGAAGCTCCTCTGGATAGTAACAGGGAAAAGGATTCCATCTTAAGCTATTCGATGAAGACATAACTTCTTAGGAACAAGCCAGAGAGGGAAAGAACAGATGAACTACAGTCTTTGGAGCAACAATTTTCAAAAAGAAAACAGGGTTTCAAAAAGAAAAGTGCTTGATCTCTAGGTCTCTCTCTCACCTGCGCCCTCTCCCCTCTTCTTTCGGCGACGTGGCTGTGAGGCTCAGGGAGTTGCCTTTTAAAGAATCACCTTCACGGTCGTGCGGAATCGGGAATTGCTGCTCCAGGTGGCGATTAAAGTCCTTCTTGATGCAAGGAACCTATAATGTTTGGAAAAGAGAAAGATATAAGGTGGAAGGGTGACCCCAAAACATGTCAAATGACCACCGTGTATGTATTTGGCTGGTAGAAGGCCTCTCTGATGGAAAATCCCTGAAGATGATTCTTCGAAAAACGACTGAAGTTGAAGGACCGTGTTGCCCTAGTATGTCCAGATAAGGGAGGAGATAACCCACATCCCAGTGTCCGTGCTGATGTGGGCCTGACCCAAGTCAGGCCTAATTTTGTTACGACACCTGGTGTTCTGCTGATGACTCGTCTGCCCCTCCCCACTAGCCTCTGGATCTTCTCAAGTAGAAGTGGATTTTTTTCTTCTTTGGATCCCCAAAGTTCATCGCTGGGCCTGGCAAATTGCAGGTATTCAAAAACATGTCACAAACATTTTCTCTATTGAGTCAGATGCAAGATAGGGTCAAATAGTAGGTGTCATAAAGCAATGCCAGGTATGTGAAAACAGAACTGGGAAGGAATTAAGCCATGATCAAAACATTATTTTTTCTTTAACCAAGTGACTATTTTTTGCACTGCAGTTATCATCTCTGTCCATATTCATCTACTTCCCTATTGACTGGATTCCTCAGGGTCCCGCAGGAAACAGATGGCTCCCCCGAGCTGAACGGAGACGCTATTTCCAGAGGCACGGATCGCGTTCAGGAGCTGGTGGGACTAGTCACCACGAGATGTCCCCGCCATGCCTCGACCCCAAGGGGCCAGGAGCCAGAGCAGGGCGGCCAGCATCTCGTGAGGCTGGGCCTTGAGGTGGCTGCATGGCAGGACCTGTAGCCACGGGCAGGACACGGGCAGGAAAGGGCGGGACACCCCTCTGGGATCCCAAGGGAGGCTCACCCGCTCGTGCACCCATGAGGAACAGGAAGACCCTGACAGAGCAATAATCCGTCGGGAAAAACACATTTAGGAAGCAGATCCGTTAGGGTCTTGGGCGGCAGCTCTCTGATATTTGGGGAATGTTGTTGCTTTCATTAATTTATTTAGCAAACACTTAGTGAGTCTTTTTATGGTAGACATGAAATGTGGTTTTTGGCACTGGGAGTATAAGGAAAAATAAGTTGTATTTCCTGCCCTGGGGGACTCCACAGCAGGGAACCGGGCGTAGCAGGTAATGGCAGCAGAATGCGGTGACGCAGCAGTCCCCGGGCTCCCTTCACTCGCTGCAACAAAGCATAGCAAGTCCTCACATAACGTCATCAGTGGGTTTTGGAAACTGAGAATTTAAGCAAAAATCACACATAATGAAACCAATTTGGCCATAGACTAATTAGCATGAGCAAGACGAAGTTCCTATGGCAGAGTTCTGGTCATAAAGCAGTGTCCAACTCCAAAATAACAGCCCTACACACTTCAGATTATAAGCAGTGATTTGTTTTCATTCATTCATCTTCCAACCAGCTTCTTCCAGGGTCAGGGCGGGAGCTGGCGGGAGCCTCATCTCGCCCCTCAGGGCACAAGGCAGGACCCCACGTGGACAGGACACCCTTCCATGCCAGGGCCACTCACACCCACCCACACTCACCCTGACCGGGACACTTAGACACACAATGAACCTTACACACATCTTTGGATGTGAGAAAAACCCCGGGCTGCTGGAGAAAACCACCCGACAGGGCAGAAAGTGCAGCCGCCAGACAACAGCTCCGGGGAGTCCATTGCTTTTCTTCTCATCTCAACGTAAGGTGAAACAACGTTGAATGAAATGACCTTATTCCAGAGGCTGACGTGCCACAGCGTGGCTGGCTGAAGCAACAGAAACGCTTTGTCTCACTGTCCCAGAGGCCCGAAGCCTCACACCTGGCGTCGGCAGGGCGGGTTTCTTCTGGAGGCCGAGCGGGAGAGTCCTTCCAGGTCTCTCCTCAGCTTCTGGGCATTCACTGGTGATCTTCACATTCTGTGGCTTGTAAAAATATCACCCCACCTCTGCCTGTCTCTCCCCATAGCACTCCCCCTGGGTGTGTCCGGGTTCAGGTTTCCCCTCTTCATAAGGACTTCTAGTGGATCAGGCCGGGTCCCCAAATGGCCTCACCTTAACTAGTTATATCTGTGACAACTCTGCTTCCAGGTGAGGTCGTATCCTGCAGCCCCAGCGGGTAGGACTTCGACCACCAAGTTTGGGGGTAGAATCCATAAGGTGGGGTACGCTCAGGGGCTTGTGTGAGCACACGCAAGATGTCTTGGAGGAGGAATGGAGAGAGGGCCACTTCTTTGGTCTTAAGGCCCGAGCAGCGGCGGCGGCGAGCGGCAGAGGGACGGGACTGCGGGCAGCGCTGCAGCAGGGGAAGAGCAGCGGCGCGGGCTGTCGGGTCCGGCTGCAGAGAAGCACCGGCTCTGGTCACAGAAGGCCTTGGATGGCCTGCGAGGTCCAGGCCAGAGAGAACCTGGACAAGCCCATTTTTGCCCCTCAAAGAGGTCAGTCCGGCAGCTGAGGGACGATGTTCAGGGCTGCCGAGGACAAGCAGGCAAGAGTCTGTGTGGTGCCCCGCGTGGAGCTAGGGCAGCAGGGAGAGAGGGGCGGGTTCAGAGGTGCACAGGAGGGCTTGGTGGTCGGAGTGGGCACTGTGGAGAGGAGTGGCAGTAACGGCCTGCAGAGATGCTCGGTCCTCAGCGAGGCAGGGAGGGTTGCAAAGAGGTCAAATTGCCCGCCCCCCACCCCCGCATTGCCATCTGGAAGTGCTGGATTAGTGGCACCCATGGGAGAAGCTGGGTGTAAAGAGTCAGAAAGAGGGATTTGGGGAGTTATTCGTATATCCCACGAGAGAGGATGAGCCACACCAGGGAGCGTGTGTGGCAGAGCAAGACGGGCAGTGAGTTGGAACCGCGTCCTGGAGCACGCCAGCACGCCGGGACAGGGCAGGGGAGGGAGGCCCTCCCAAAGACCGCGAGCCCGCAGGATGCAGGGGTGGGGCACATCAGGGGCTGCAAGGAAGGGTAACCTGTATTTTCAAATGTTGCAGAAAGTTCCAGGAAGGGAAGGACTGAACCAATCTATTCAATGTGTTGGGGGGAAGGGGTTAGCCGCTTCAGTGACAGCAATTTTCAGCGTGGTGGGTGAGAACAGAAGCCTGAGTGCAAAGAGCTAGGAATGAACACAAGTGTCAGCAGGAGAAGGGACGTGAGGAAGTAGCTATAAAATGCGGAGCATGAAACATGTTCAGGGGCTGGAGGGAGACAGGAGGGGATATAAAGATGAAACGGGATAGCTATTAAAGGCCTCAAGGAGAAGCAGAGGGGGCACAGCCCTGAGGCTGAAGGTGAGGGCCCATGTGGATGGCAGGTGTTTGTCAGAAGAGGGGGCAAAGTTGAAGGAATGTGAGCCCGAGGACCTTGAGGCCTGAGACCAGTTTATGTGCTGAGTGGAAGCTGAGTAGGCGCCTTGGGGGAGAGTCAGAAGACTCTGGGACCACCTGGGCAGTTGTAGCAGCAGGAGCTCTCGGGGGCGGGGAAAGGTGAGATGGGTAGCTCTTGGAGCCAGCAGAGGGGCTGGGGAGGGGAACGAGCTCGGGATGGCTCAGCCTACACTGGACTTTCCCAGAGTGCTCAGTGCCCCAAAGGCAAAGACGGTGGGGTTTCTGTGCGCTCAAGTCAGCATTCTGTTTGGTGAGAGTTGAGGGGAGCTGCGGGATCTGGGGAGACCTGCTGAGTCCCTAAGTCCACATAGAGGAGTGAAGAGAGGGCAGGAGAAGCCCGATGAAGGTGGGGGTGTCATTGGAAATAGAGGCTGCTTCTCCAGTTCATGCTTTTCCTGAGCGTGAGACACCTTGAACAGCAAACCGTGACACCGCCCGTCGTTGTTCCTTTTGCAAATCGCTTACAGGAAAGGACTGAGGCTGGATTAAAGCGGGAAATCTAATAGACGCCCTCTCACCTGACTTGGACAGAGCCGGTTAGCCCAGGTCCCGTGACGCTATCACTGTTAATATAAGGGTGGCGGCAAGAAAACAAAAGAAGAGACATTCCGTCTCAGTTTTTCTTATCTGTATTGAAATCAATGAATTATTTCAACCCTTTTCCAAGATAACATGTAGCTGCATCTTTATGAAAATCGAAACCCTCCTTTGCAGGAGAGCATGTGCGAAAGGTCGGGAATTAGAGGGCTATCAAGGAGTTTCCAGCTGCATTTTCCGAGCTGGCTGAGTATCTGGTCAATGGCCGGGAACTTCTCAGCTGGCCAGATGCAGTCACTCCGGGCTGTGAGCACCGAGACCTGAGTTCTGAGATGCAAAGAGAGCCTGGACCCCTTGTCAAATCAGCAAACAGAACGCTGGCCACGCAGCCAACAGTCCTGTAAGCTGCTGACAGCTGATCGTCGGGTGCCAGAGCCAGGTCCGGCCACACGCTGGGCACCGTCCCAAAGGCTCCCGCGATCTGTATTCCAGCGCACGCCCTCGGCCACGCTGCCGGCCCTCCAGCCGGGGCGCCTCACCGCCGCCCTGCTCTGGATGCAGACCCTGCTGTTGCAGCGCACACAGGCCCCTTTGTTCAGAAATGCCCAGCCAGAGCACAGGCAGCATCCTTGGTGCTTCCCTCCAGGGCTGGGAAGAAAGACCTCGCAGTCAAGCTGCCCAGCTGAGCGGCTTTGGGAGTGCAGGGGCTCCTGGCAGGGAAAGAAGCTGGCTGAGCACGTCTGAAAACAGAGCTTGGAGATTCTTGGCCAGAATCGTGGCAAAACCTCACTCAAGTGTCATCCAGGCCTGTGTGGGGCTGGCCCGGCCCTTGGCAGCCCTGGCTGTTGATTGTATTGAGGAGGCGTCTCCAAGCGGAAGGCTCCGCGCCCGACCCTCTGGTGCAATCTTTACAAACGACACCGCCTCCTGCTTTATGGAAGGAAAATGCTACAGAGCTGGACAGATCCAGGGGGGCACACAGGGCCAGCGAGTCATTGCCCTTGTCTTCTGGGGCTGCTCTGTCTGCCCTGCCGTGAGCGTCTAGAAGCCGGGGCACTTCTCTGCCACCCAGCTCGGGGCCACCGCCACCTCCCCCTCCATCGCCAACCTCACCCATCTCAGCAAGAGGCTCTTACTGGGAAGATGGGCGCTCAGACCCTCCTCTCCGACCCCAGGGGAATACCCAGCTGCTGCAGACCTTTGGCCGCACTGTCCTGGGGTGCCATTCAGGCCGAGGGGAGACCTAGGTTCAAAAAACAATTTCTCTTGAAAATTCTTTCAGTCCTAAAGGAATGATATCATTATTTGTTTGCTCCAGAAAAGATCACTGTTGAGTAGTTCTGAAAGTTTGCTGGGTGGTCAACATCTTGTTTGGAGGATTGCAATACCCCAGGCCTGGGGGACCTGGTGGGGTGGGGGCGGGTTCTGGGAACCCATGGTGCCTGCACTGTGTGTCTTGGGTACAGAGGCTGCAGGACGGGCTGCCAGTGGAAGGGGCTGGATTCTTCCCTGGCCCAGATCTGTGTCATCCCTCCCTCCCCCAGGGATTTTCTCCAGGGAAAGGTGTCACGTCCCCACTGCTTGAGACCGGTACAGGGCGTGATTGCTTTCCTGTCACCCCAGCACCTAGTACAGCGTGCGGCTGGGATTTAACAGATCTTTAATGAATGGATAGATGTTTGGTTTGTTTCAAAGGATGGGAGAAATATTTCCTTGCGTTTTGGCTCTGTCAGCTTTGTTTAGGGGTTAGGCCAGGGCACCCAACTCTTGAAAGGCTCCCAGATTTGGGCGTACTTATTATATCACTGCTCCCAGCAGCTCAGCAGGGCCCCCAAGGAGAGGCCATCACAGCTGAATTAAACCCAGACAAA
Organism: Scalopus aquaticus; assembly: GCA_004024925.1. Classification (NCBI taxonomy): domain Eukaryota; kingdom Metazoa; phylum Chordata; class Mammalia; order Eulipotyphla; family Talpidae; genus Scalopus; species Scalopus aquaticus. The sequence goes on along the minus strand of PVIJ01003919.1, from coordinate 78,398 downwards.
GAGCACCCCCCACCCCCAGCCCTGATGCTGGCCTGGGTCCAGGCGAGTTCTTAGAACTGGGGAAGTTAGGAAGACACATGGCAGTTAATTTGGTTCCTTTAGTTGTTCTCCCTGCTTTAAAAATCTCAACTTCTGGGGCCTCCCTGGCGGCACAACAGGTTAAGTCTCAGCATTATGAAGCTGTCCAGAGCCACTGCAGCACGAGTTTGATCCCCAGCCAGGGAGCTTCCCACATGGCGCGGCAGACCTCTCCTGCCTCACCCGGCTGCTCTCCTCGGCAGTGCACTTCAGTCAATCTGCCTGTTCTGCTCCCCACTCTGTCTCTGGTGAACCCGCTCATCCCCCACCTCAGCTTGTATGCATAAATAAATCTTAAAAAAAAAAAATCTCAACTTCTCTAGAGATCTAACTCACCTCTCCTCCACCAACCTTTTCCTTCAGACCCACTTCCTCCTTGCTTCCCGCTTTATGGTCATTCAACAAACATTAATTCAGAGTGTGCTGGGTGTCTGACAGTGAGTGGGGTCCAGCTCTGATGTCCAGACCAGGGGCAGGAGAGACTCGAGCGCTCGGCGTGGGCCGTGCTGCTGCTGACGCACTCACGCTCTGCGCTCACAGGGTTGGCAGCTCCTGGTCAAGTCATCGGTTCCGAGGGGTTTGTGAGGCTTCCCCACAAACTTTGAAAAAGTCAAAAATAGTTTTCAAGCAAGAAGTGTTTATTGTGGCTTACATGACGGGAGGGGTGGGGGCACCGGCAGCCTCAGGGCCGGGCTGGTTACAGACTGGTTACAGGCTGGTGGCCGTGTCCCGGGGTGCTCTAGGCTGGGCTGCTGGGGCACTGCAGGAGCCTTACACACTTCTTCTTTGTAGTCACATTCTTATTGGCACCTTAAGTCTCCACCCAGGGTGTGCTTTATAGCACGGCAATGAGTCCTCGGTCACTTCGAGGTCAGGTCCACCACCTGCCTCTGGAGCCATCAGGTTTCAGCTAGTTCTGGAGCCATTGGCCAAGAGCAGGAAACAGGTGCAGGGTGGAGGGCCTGTTTCTCCTGGAGATGGCTGGCTGGGGCTTGTGGAATTGCTCTTAGTCTGGGTGCTCAAGGACAGGAAGTCCAGGCAAGCACGGTCTCGGCCCGAGGGTCCTGTTCCAGTAAGAAACAAACCTCAGGCTTCATTCTGTACCTGGAACGTTTGGATTAGTGGTACGATCCTATCACCTTTCCCGCATATTGGCACTTGCCACATGTCTTGTGACACACGGTCCTCACAATAATCCTGTGAGATGGGGATTGGACCTCTGACTTACGAATGAGGAAACTGAGGCACAAGCGAAGTGACTCTTCGAAGTTCGGGAGCTAAAGCAGGACATCTGTCTGCAGCGCTGGCCCCTGCTGCTCCCAGAATCCCCTCCAGGCACACCGGCTGCCCCTCCCTTCAGATGGGGAACCTGGGGTTAGACCTTTTCAAAGGGGTCGGGAGAGAGTTCCAAAGCCAGAGTACAGCTCTCCACTTTCTTTCTTTGGCCGCAGCTGCTTGTCTTTTCTTGTTTTTTAGTTTCCAAATTATAAAAAAGAAGTAAAAATAAGGAGAAGAGTGTTCTGCCACTTCCTTAATAAACCCACCTGCTGGCTATCGCCTGAAATTCCTTTAAAGAAGCACAAATCCCTTCATTCTGCAGGTATAAATAAAAAGCTTAAGATGTAAATGCCTGGAAGCCTTAACACAGCGACATAAATAAGTCCCACTCAAGTCCAAATGATAATGAAATATTCTATTCTGCTTATTCTGAGCTATAAAGCAGAAATAAAAATCACCAGTATTAAATAGCCTTTACAGTTCCAAAACAGTTTTACCAAAATCTCCTCAAGTCAATGCATCCGTATGTAATTTGTTTGTGGTATCTAGTAGATGTCAGGCACTGGGCTAGGCACTAAAGATACGGAGGTAACCAAGACAGACAGAGCACCTTCTTCATGGAACTGAGAGTCAAGTGAGGAATAAAAATTAATAACACTGTCAACCAGGAACAGAGCGAGGAAGGGCCTTCCAGGCGGCAGGAATGGCATATTCAAAGGCTCTGAGGCAAGAGGGTGAAAGGAACCCAGGGCCAAGAGTGGGGGATGGGCCAGCCAGGAGGGCAGGTACTGGACCGAGAAAGGCCTGGGAAACTTTGGTTAGGACTTGGGACTGGAACTCAAACTGAAAGGAAACTGAAAAGGCCATGGGAAGTCATTTATGGGCTTTACTACAGAGGGATGACAACGTGATTTATATTTTTTAAAGAAACTTAATTTTGCCGCAGGAGCAGGATGGGTAGAGCACATTGGAGTCTCTCAGGGGTCAGGAGCTGGAGGAAACTCCCCTCCCTCTCCCCCCCCCCCCCAGGGTTCTTTACAGGCTAGAGTGATCGGCAAAACCAAGTGAGTAACATTGATTACGTGGGGCCAGCCTCCTCAAGGAGGAGCGGATTCAAACTCTGCGCTAAGGAATGGGGTAAGGGTCTCAGCACCAAGGAGCGTGGGGGAGGATCTCACATCCTGAGGAGGATGACTTCATGGTAACTCAGCAAATAAAGGTGGTTTCTACCGTGATCCTGTATCTGCATGAGAGCCCTCCTCCCAAGCCTCCATTTTCCTAGGTAGTTAAGGGAGCAGGAATCACTCTTTTAATTAGGGCAAAGGCAAGAGCTTCCCCTTAGCCTCCAGGACCTCAACTAATGTCAACACAAACTAATCTCAGATTCCTGAAGAAGAGGCCGGCTCTGAGAATCTTGGGGTGCCTGTGCTGAGCACCTTCCCAGATAAGAGGTGATGCATTCTTGGACTTTAACAGGGAAGTGAGGATGGGAGGATGTGATTCCTAAGATGTTGTCATCTTATAATCTTATGAAGTGCAATTCATGAGGTTTGGTGATGGGTGTGGGAATAAGGAAGACGGAGGCCAAGGATGACCCACTTTCCTGCTGCTTGGTGGAGATGGTGGACGTCGCAGGCTGGGAAGACCCAGCAGAAGCGGAACAAGCTTGGGAGGGAAGATGATCAGCTCAGCCTGGGGGCGCGCTGGGATACCTGTCTCCAAGGGCAAGGAAGCGCATAAGGCTCAGGAGACATCTTTGCCTCTTACTGACTGAAAGCGCCTGCCCAGCCCCTGTCGTTGGGCCAACACAGCCCCAACCCATTCTATCTAGTCTGGTCCTTCCTGTTGTCTCCCCTGAACCCCAAACACCCCATCTAAGGTAATGAAATGGCAACAAACACTCCTCGTCTATTCAATGCTTCCCCCCATGCATCTTCATTTCCTGGCAGAAGAGCAGAAGGGAACAGTGGTTTCTGCAATTTGCACATCAGAGCTGTTCTGAGTTACCAGACAAACCTCAGGACTGATCTCTGCTTCCCAGCAGCCTGCTGAAGGCACACCAGCAGGGGTTCCCAGGACCCTAGAGCAGGAGAGAAGAAAAGGCCTCACCCCTGCACCAGCTGCATCTCTGAGCTCTGCTGGCTAATGGGGGGACCCGCTGCCCTGGACGCAGCCCCATCTTTCAAGGCAAATCAAAGTGGCTCTGTGAGAGAAGCAGCGCAGATGGAGTCCTCAAGACTCCCGGGCACGTTACAGCCCATGTTTTCTAAGTCGTTATTCCTTTCGTTGATTCTATTGGAGAGTGGTGGAACTGAGCCTCTAGGATTTCACCTTCCGAGGTGAGTTTGAGTCAATAGACAGAAAAGAGTTGTTTCCCAGTTCCTTCCAGCCTGGAAACAGCTTCCTACACCAAGAAGATCCTGCACCTCAGCCTCGCCTAAAACGTGTGGAACTTCACACTCCGATAGAACTGAGGGTGGCGCTGGCCTCACCAGGGCACTTTGTGCCCCAGGAACCTGGGGCAGAGAGCAGGAGGGAGGGGAGCGAGGGAAGATCTCAGTGTGGGTGGAGGAACCGAGGCGCTTGTTCACAGGAAAGGTAAAAGCACCCTGCGTGAGGAATGCTGGCCTTCACCTCACCCACAGGGAGAAGCCTGCGGCGGTGAGAAGGCAGCTGAGGACATGCTGACAGCCAGGCCCGTCACTGTCCTGAGACTCATCCCTGGGTGTGGGGGTGGAAGATGTCAAATGAGGCACCCCATGTCCTGGGTCAAGGGCAGCTCCTTGGCAGAGAGGGTTCCAGGGCCCCCTTTAAAGAGGTGCCGCAGCCTATCCCATCTTCCAGGCCAGATCTCTAAGTGGGCCTTGTTCACAAAACACTTATGTTAGCGAGCAGGGCCCTCGGGGTCCCTGCGTTGGCTACAGGTTGGTCTCTTGGGACTAAATTTATTGGCTTTCACTTGGCGGAGTCCTAGGAAAGCTGCTGAGGGTGTCCAAGAGCCCTGGTTTGCCAGACCCGTAACTCAGTAACAGGGAAGCAGAGGGACGGGGAAGGGTCACAGTGTCATGTAAACTGGCCTGCGGCGATTCGGCCCTCTCCAGGCCAAGTCTCGCGATAGTGCTCACCCCTGAGGCTTCTGGGGTCTGCGGCTACCTTCAGCTTCACCTCTCTTGTTTTTGATGAGAATAGTGTGAAGCTGATGAGGAATTTCCAAGGTGGAGTAACTGATGAAGACCTGAGTCCACATCTTTTATATGTAAATTCTCCACTTCTGTGTTGGATACCTAAAGAGGAGCCTGAGGAATGAGACTTTGCATTAATTTGATTATTCTAATTTAGAAGCAGGGTGCTAAATTCTTGCAGCTAAGGTAGTAACTAAAAGTGTCTTAGGCACCTCCCCTACCCCACACTGCGGTGGGCAACAGTCATAAAATCCTCCAAATCATGCATTCCCATTCTTCAGTTATCACCCCTCCCACCTGGTCTATTTCCAGAAAGAAATCATCAAGCCATCCCAGGCTCTGCTTCTCTCTCTCTCTCTCCTCTCTCCTCTCTCCTCTCTCTTCTTGTCCTCCCTACCTCTAGCCTCCTTTCCCTCTCCCCACCTTTCCCCACACCCACCCCTCCTCCCTACCTCCCCCCCCACATATTGCCACACTGCTGCCATCACAAGCACTGCTAGTGAAGCCCCCCTGGAATTTTAATAGCATCAGTCAGCCTCGCAGCTGGGGGCAGAGATAAGGGTGAGGTAGCAGATCCTCCCTTAAAGCTCTTCCCATGTATTGTGGGTGTAACTCTCACTTCTTCAATTTGGAAGCCCGTCACACAAAGACAAACACATACAATTATCAGTCCCTAGTGTGGAGAGAGGGGAGGAGAAATCAGCTTGAGCTCCCAGTCCAACCACTTATCTCTCCGCCACAGGACCTCACCTGCCTCCCCCTCGGTCTTCCACCTTCTCCTCTTTCCCCTCAACGGCTGCCCCCTGTTAGCCAGGGTGAACTCGGATTGAGGAACCCTCCTGTGGGGAACTCTGGGAAATTCCAGGTGCACAAGGAAACCCCGCAGGAGGATCTGGGTCATTTCTAGACTTAAGGTTTGGCGGGACCTGGGGCACCAGGCCTGCTTCCCTGCCTCCTCCCGCTCCCCTCAGGGGTCCTTTCCTGCAGCGGAGTGAAGTTTGCCTCACCAAAATATGTCTTTGGCATAGGATTATTTTAGGCTGTTATTTTTAAGAACAAACATAGGAAGCTCTGAAAACTGAGCAGAAGTTACCCTCTTATAAGAGACATTTACATGTGTAAAGATAAATCTCCACGTGTAAGGGTGTCTCCCTCACTGTGCTGAAAGAGGCTGAGACCCCCTTACTGATTGGGGAAGCAGCAACTGAAAACTCTCACAACCGTGCCCTTGTTCACTGAGCCTTTTCTGATAACACCCCATAACTGGCCTTCCCCTTCCACCTTCACCTCCCATCCTTTGCCTTTCTCTGGAGATGTTATTTAAAGAGGCGACTGAGGCCATTCTGGTGAGATACTCAGTTTTTCTGGGTCTCTTCCATGCATAAAGAGGTATACGTGTTATTAAACTTTTGTTTGTTTTTCTCTTGCACCATTTTGCTGAGTCACTCAGTCTTACTGGATGTCCCCCATGTGGACAGAGGGTATTCTTGTTATTATTAAACTTCTTTTTGCCTTTGTCTCTTGTCAATATGCCTGATGCTTATTTGTTCACTTGCCTGGAAGAGGGGGAGGGGAAATTTTCTCTCTACCCTGACAAGGGTAGAGCTGGAGAAAAACTGAGAATATTTGTTATAAGGGAGAAAAAGGTTTTCCTTGACCATCTTAGGGTTCCTGACTGGATCTGAGAATTAAATTGATAAATTAACCAGAGAAAAGCATTTTATTGGATTTGTGCAGGTACTTGGAAGCCTTTACAAGGGAGTGAGGACCCAAAGAGGCAGTCAGTACAGAAAGTTTTCATACCTTTTAGACAAAGAAATGTAAATTTATGAAGAGTTGAATACAAAGGATTTTGGACTAAGAGTAGTCCAACTAGGCTAGGTCATCCTCACCCCCTTTAGTAGAAAGGTAAGGGTTAGTCTAACAAGGTTTGTTTGCAGATTTCTATAGTGACATTTCTGGGCTAAGAATCTACCTCCAGTAAAAGGAGAATTTATCTCCTGCCTTTTGGTAGAAAGGGGGAGATTTTTTGTGCATATATTGTTTCTTAATTGCTCCTGGTTCAAAATAGGATTTATGTCAAAAAGATATATTTTGGGGTGATGTCTACCAGTTTTATTTGCTGTCTTCCTTATGTGGATAAAGATCCCCCAGAGTTACTGATTCCGACCTCACAATGACTAGGGACAGTGAAGGGGCACAGAGGAAGTTCCCCCCACCCCAACCCCGGTTCTTCTAGGGCTGGTCAAATAATCAAGTAACTAACACAACAGATTAGTAGGAGAAAAATAAAATAAATTTAATTATATACATATGTAGGTGTCTTTGGAATTTACAAAGATGTGGATTCCAAAGAGAATGAGGCAAAATAGGACACATGTCTCAGACTTAAAAAAATGGGATTGGGATCTGGGGCCTCAAAAAGAGAGGAGGGGGGCTCATATGATGAGAGGGTGATTCACATGATAAAAACGAAATGGTCTTTAATTAGGTATTTACCGTCTAGATAGGTTTCTCTAAGACAGAAGTTATTTCTGGTAAAAACCCTTATTCTGAACAAAACCCCAATTTTCATCCTTCTAGAAGTTAAGGGAGTGGTATAAGTCCCTCATGCACATGACAAGTCCTAAAACCATTTACATGCCAAAGCGTTTCCTGGGGAGGCCTGGTCTGAACACCCTGGCAGACCCACCTTCGGTGACGTAGAGCTTGGCCGGCCTCCTGATGCCCAGTCTAATAAATTTCTTCCCTCCCTCTCCTTTCCATGACCCCTCAATTCCCATCCTTTTCTCTCCATCTTGCCTTTCTTCCCCTCACGGACCCAACTCTGCAGCAAAGCTAGGCTGGATTTCTGATATTTTGACTGCTCATTTGTGGGAACACTTTGGCTCCAGGACCCCTCAGAAGCAGCAGCTTTAGGAGCTGGATGCCCCCATTTCTAAGATGATATTTGGGTTATTTGCCACACAGGTGTTTGACCATACACCCCGCATTTGTGTGGCTTCACTTCTGTTAAAGTATTGATTCCTTCTCTTGGCAGCTGCCGGGAGACTTTGCTGCGGGATGTGCGCAGTTTCTAAGGGAGAGAGATGTTGGTGGGAGGATTTACAGCTGTCTGAAGAATTCCTCTGCCCAGGCAATTGTTCTGGAAGGTGGAGCCGGCGGTGCATTTTTCCGGCTAGGGGCAGCTTCCTGCACCCTGTCTCTCCCTGAGAAGAAGAGAGGGGAAGCTGAAGTGCTTCCAAATAAAGATCTGAGTAATGAGATTGGATCTAAAGGGATTTGTTATTAAACTCCAAGAATTTCCAGATGCAGTTCAGAGTGCCCATGAGTTTTGCTCCTTCCAGACCATCAAAAGGACAGTTCTCCTGGGGAAAGGGGCCAGAGGGGGGGTGTTTGCTAACCCTTCACCACCCCCACCCCAAATTCGCCTTCTATTTTTCTGCTGTAAAGACTTTCCCTGTTCAGTTGCAGCAACTCTGAGCAAGTGAACAGTGCTTTCTGGGGACCTTGCCTTTGTTAAGTGGATCTGCAGTGATACAGTGGAGATTTTAATGTGCAGTGCTGTGTTTTAATAGACTATTAAACTACAGCATTACACATCAGCTGGCTAGGGTACAGTTGCAGAAATATCAGAGATGTGCTCTCGGGAAAATGCTAGTTGCTTTAATGGGAGATGCTGCAATGGACTGAAAATCCCTGCAACGAGAGCGAAGGGGAGGCAGGGTGGAAAGGACCTGGGCTCTGTGACCCAGGCGGAGGCAAAACCCTCTTCTTGTTCCTGGTACTGAGTCCAGAAGGGCAAGTCCTCAACAGGTTGGAACCAGTCCAGGACTGGATGACTTGTCCATCCCCATTACAGAAAGATTTTTGCCAAGCTGTAGTTTCAAGGTCACCTGGCGCTCTAAGCCCCTTCTTATGGGCCCCAAGGTTGGGGCGACTTTGAGGCATGTGGTCATTTGTCTTAGTTTATCAGGGCTGGAGCTTTCATTTTTATGTTTTGCTCTGTTCTCTGTGGCTGAACGACAGGAGCACAAGGTGGATGAAAAGTCTGTTTGCTCTGAAATTTCTCCTCCCAAGTGCTCCCATCCCAGCACACACTCACAAGCACGTGTAAGCATACATGTGTGTCCACATACACCAACTTTTATCTACACCATGAAGAAGGAACTCAGGAATTCCAGAATCTGTTCCCCTCTCATCATTTCAGAGGAGCTGGGCCGAGTCTCTCCCCAGGGGAAAAGCAGCAGATTGCTGAGCAGCTGTGAGGGGCTCAGCAGCCAGAGACCCTGTCCAGCCATTATGCAAAGTTGCTCCCCACCTGCACGAGGTGCAGCAGAAATAAGCCTCGAGAACAGAACTGCCCAAGCCTTGCCCAGGTGGGAGCTGTGAACAGCCTTCCCCCCCCCAATTTATCTGATCTCATATTCTTTTCCCTACTTCGCTTTCCTTCTGTACAGCAACATTTAAAAACCAAATTGCAAATTCTAAAAAGAGGCTAGTGCTTTCCCAAGATATGCTCCCCAAACACACTCTTTATGCAAACCCGGGCCCACTGGAAGCCTGGAGGAGGCAGGAAGAAATGGAAAAACAAGGGAAATAACCCCAAAATCAGTATTATAACAGGACTCCTCCATCTGCCTAAATAGTTTGCTCATTCAGCCTTGGAAGTAATCGTTTTCTTACTCACTCAGTGACATTTTATTCTAGGTGAGCAGACAAGAATTTTAATTTCATTCATGCTCTTTCCATGGATTATTATGAGGAAGGGTGAAATGCTTCCTTTTCCTCGTTTTCACTGGAAGCCTCCAGCAGGGCAGGCAAGCCCCGGCCATGGCAGGTTTTTCTTACCTCAGCGGATGCCTGTCATTTCCCCCTTGCAGTTTCAGCCCTCTGGGGCTTGCAAGCTCACATCCAAGAAGGAGTTTCACAGACTGCTCCTTTAAATCACTTAAAAATATATTACAAAAATAGCATACATATGGTTCAACATGTTTCCCCCAATCACACAGGAAGGTATAAAATATAAGAAATATCTTCTTCAGTTACCTTATCCTTACCCCAATCTAACTCCTTAAAGGGAGTCACTATTAACTTTTCATTTTCATTCTTTTGTAGTTATATTTTTAATTATATGTACATATGTATTCTTTATTCAACTCAAGGAGCTATCTAATGTTTCCCTACAATGAAGAAGGCCAAAAAAGGACTTCTTCCCTTTGTTTATCTAACTTTTTTTAAAAATTGAAATAGCATTGGTTTACATCATTTATAGTTTCAAACTTCTGCAAACACATGCTTTCACACCATGCCCACTGCCAACCCCCTAAGAATCCTCCACCATTCTGCACTGGGCCTCTGCCAGTTCAGCACTGGCTGAACATCTTTAGGTAACACCTTAGAAACCTGTGGCAATCTTGGTGACAACTGGTTAAGAGTAGCTAAAAAAATTAAGGCTGGATGCTGGGAGGGGCTCACAGGAAAGGTTTGAGAGGAAGCATCGTTGATCTGGTAACCATAACTCCCATCCTTGCCCTACTAGCCCTCGCTGTGCTCCTGGTTATCTTTTCTGGCAAATTAAACCAGAAAACGAGGCAAACCTGGATGAAGCCAAGATGGAGGCAGAAATAAGACAAGGGTTAAGCCACAACTTCATTATCGTGGTGAGATAAAGCACAGCCACCAGAGCCCTAACAGCTGGTCAAGCCAACTTGGAAGGGAAAGGGGTGGAGGAAGAAAATGCAGTTCTGGAAAAACTGCCTGTTTCTCTGAGATCTTGCTGATGTAGCACCTTTAACCTCTCCCCTTCCTTAGTACTCACCCATATAAGTCTCTGTTTCTCTCCAACTTGGGGAAATGGCCCTTGAGACAGTAGCCCACCGTGTCCTCAAATTGGCTGGCACCTGATTAAACCCGATTTTCTTCCACCAACTCTTGTCTCTCAAGTTTTGGCTGCTGAATGACAAGTAAGCTGACCCTAGAACCCCCTGTTATAGATAGAGAGAACTTCAAGGAAGGAGAGGAAGAATAATGAAGCTGTAGATTAATTCTTTTTACTGCATGGTTTTGTCAGGTCATGTAGCTGCTTCCTCCTCATTAGCTGAAGTTTACAGGCACAGGAGGGAGAGGCTTGATGGACACGAGGAGGGCTCCCATGGAGAGCTGCAGCTACCTCACGGTTGTCATTCATTCAAAAATATATCTAAACGCTGCTACAAACAGTTCATTGCATCCTGTGGTCTACGGCAGGAATGATCCAGTTCTCCACCCCTTATTTCATCATGCCCTTTGCTATGTAACTTTGCGTCTTCCTCTTGCTGTGTGGGAAAGTGGAATTTTCACCCCCAGGTCTACTATGCTTCCTTCTCCACTGGCCAGCGGGCTCCCTGGAGACGCAGCACAGGCCTACTGCTCTTGCTTCCTCCTGTTCTCCAATCTCGACTACGAGGAAGATGGACAAGGACTCACCCTTACTTCTGAAAGGTGTGAGTAACCCACAAAGCAGAGCTGCTCCAGCTAAGAGCCTGCGGCCAAGTGCAAATGCATGAGCCAGTGCAGTGGTGATCAATGGGTCTCCCCCCATCTCAGCTGGACCCGCAGGCCTGTGAAAAACAGTTGCTGATGGTAGAAAACCATCACCATTTTATCATTTTTATTTTGCCATGATTTTGTGGCAACAGTAAGTGGTACTCATCTCTATGACCGCCCAGGAACTGGGTTTTTACACTGGAGAAAGTAGCAGGGACCAATACTGAACTTGACTTTCACCAGGTTACATTCCAGTAGAACATTTTACAGTTTACACACACGTTACCCACTTAGTCCTTCTAGCCCTCTGTAGCAGTCCCATTTTTGAGATAAGGAAACTGGGGCTCAAGAAGGTAAAGTGAGGAGTCTGTGTGGGTGACTGTCTGTCAGTGTGTAACCCAATGGACATCTCAGCCTGCAGTGAGAAGACGCAGTCCTTTCAAGTTCATTGTCGTGAGGGGCTCTGCCTCAAGAGGCTTTTGCTTTGGGCTCTATTGTTTGCCCAAGAGCGGGTGACATGCTCTCCTCACAGCAGTGCCTTAGGGCTTTGCCATGTGAATGGCTCTAATGTGACATAGGATCAGCCAAATTGGGCATAAATTTACATTTTTAAATATGCTTCTTGTTTCACATACTCTGAGAGTAAAGAGCTCCTTTTATAATTTGTATTTTTACTGTTTAAGTTTGGAAATGGTACCAAATTTCTGTATTTCTTTAATATATTTCTTTAGTGTCCTCTTTGGTGGTACATATTACATTACACATTGATGTGTGTAATAATATATAGTGCCATGTATTACATTTACATTTGCAAACACATGCATAAGATGGAAACTATAGCTGTGCATTCTCTGTAGCCTTTGCAGAGAGATTCTAAGCTGTGAAATATTGCTGTTGTTATGTATGGAAATGGGAAATCATTAAACCATATTTAAGAATTTAAAAAAGAAGAATGAGTCGCTAATGGTTAGTGTCAGGGCTTAGACTTGAACTTGTGTCTTCTGACTACAGATGTTACACTCTTTCCACCACTCCAAAGCAGCCGCAGCCTCTGCTGGAGGCAGCATCCCTGGAGTTCCAGAGGGACCTGACTGTATGGAAAGAGCAGGGGATCTGCAAGTCTGACCCAAAGCAGACTGCTCTGTTATCGACAAAATGAAAAGCAACTCCCATTTTTATCCCTTGAAATTGTTCCTCCTTGCAATTAAACCAATCTCTGTTTACAAGTATTTAGCATGATTCTAGAAATTACATTTTGAAATTATGCGAACAGAGAGAGAAGGCAGCCCACACAGTGAGAGATTTCTTGTGGGTAATTGGCTGCTGGTTCTGGCTCCTATGATGCCTTCTTTTTTAGAGCCTAATTAGTGATTTCAAAGGCAACTGTTAGAAACGGCCTAGGTCTCCAAAGAAAACCTCCTCTAGCTCCTAATAGGACGAGATCTACTCAAACGCATGCTGACAAATTTCCCTTTTTCCCTCTTACAGTATTTATTTGCCTTTTGGAATGACCTCCTAAGCAATTTTCAAAGGTTGTAGATATATAGAATGCTTCCAGATCTGGGAGAAATCCCAGATGCCATTAGAAAAGTTGGGATCTCTCAGTTGTTTCTATCTCCCTACCTTTCTTCTTCCTGAGAAAGATAGTTTGGATTTTTATCAACATACAGTCATTAGGATTTGATTCCAAAGTTTAAACAAAATAATTAATAAATTTTTCTTATATGAAAAATCTGGTAGTGGGCAATCAAGGGTTCCTATGGTGATTCTGTGTTCAGCAAATACCACTTTTTTTATCTTCAAGGTTACCTCATGATTCAAGATGGTTGCTGGAGAGTCAGCCATTCCATCCACATTCAAGCCCCAGGAATAAGGATAAGTTAACTCTTCCCAGCTGAGTCAGTTATTTTTAGGGACATTTGCCTGAAGTCCCACAAAACTGTTCTACTTACAACTCAGAAGCGAGGATAGAGGCACTCAGCTAGCTGCAACAGAGACTGGGATCAATGCAGCAAAAAAAAATCCAGCTCTGTTACCATGGAAGAAGAAAAAAATAGGTATTAGGGCAGGAAACTAGTTGGAGAAATGTGGACATGAAGATTGAACAAAGGTCAATTTGGCTGATTTAAAAAATATTGGGGCCTCCCTGGTGGCGCAGCGGTTAAGCGCTGGGCTGTGGAGCTGTCGGCAGCAGCTATGCGAGTTCAACACCCAGCTGGGGAGAATCCCACATGGTGCGGCAGACCTCTCCTTCCTCGCCCGCTGCTCCCCTCAGCAGTGTATTTCTGATCTGCCTGTGCTGCTCCCCACTCTGTCTCTGGTGAAGCCTCTCACCACTCCACACATCTGGCCTGTACCCCAGCTATATGTATAAATAAATAAATCTTTAAAAAATATATATTGAAAGTAAAGAGATTTGGTTAATTTGTCAGCATCATACTAGGTGCTTAGGGAGTAAAAGGGCTTTCTCTTTTGCCCCATTCAACAACGCTACCCAGGATTCAGGCAGACACTGAGGAGCCCCCAGCGATCAATGCTAGTGGCATAGACTGGAACAATTAACAACCACATCATATAATAGAACTAGGAAGTTCTGGAAGGGTGGAGGAGCTGCACAGCAAATAACAAGAAAAAAATTTAACTGGAAAACATAAAATTCAATATTTAGATCTAAAAAACTAACTGTGCAAGTGCAGAATGAAAGGACATGGCTTGACTGCAGATTTAAAGGTATTAAAAGTGAGATGCGACCATCAAAAGACTTCACTGGATCTGGCCTTTTCAGGAAGGAAAACAAAACTGGTGTTTATAGGACACCTATATCCCCACACCTTTCGATGCTAGATGCTAAGTGTTACTATGGCCTGAGTCACCGCGGAACCAAGGAAAGGCCCTGAATCCCTCCACCTGGAAGGGCAGAGCTCTGTTCTTTCCTCCCTCCCAGCTATGGCCCCTCAGCAGTGAGAATGGGGGTTCTGGGAAGGCCTGCTCTCCGCTATTGGACTGCTCCTCCTGGGAACAATCCTATCTGGCTTGGAGAACACTTCAGCCAGGTAGTGTTAACAGCAATTAGTTCATCTGATTAAGCAATTAGCAGTCTTTGTCACTTAGCAGAGACAGGGGCCCAGAGGAGACAAACATAACAGATAAGAGATGAAGGGGGAGGGCCTCGCTGGTGGCGCAGCGGTTGAGCGCTGGCTGTGGAGCTGTCGGCGGCAGCTTGTGATGCGAGTTCAACGACGACGCCCGGCCAGGGAGAATCCCACATGGTGCGGCAGACCTCTCCTGCCTCGCCCGCTGCTCCCCTCAGCAGTGTATTTCTGATCTGCCTGTTCTGCTACCCGCTCCGTCTCTGGTGAACCCTCTCGCCACCCCGTGCCTCTGGCCTGTACCCCAGCTTGTATGTATAAATAAATAAATCTTTTAAAAAAAAGAAAAAGAGATGAAGAGGGAGGGAGGCGCCCTGGGAACAGGACAGAGATGTGCAGAGAGGACCTGCTGTCCGTGAGGAGCAGAGGGACAGACCACGTGGAAAGATCCTGTCACTCAGTGGCCTCCTTCAAGACAAATCAGGAAATCAAGGCAAAGGATCAAGCGAGAACGTCCCAGCTGGTGGCTTCCAACAACTCTATGGTTTCCAATTCTGCCGCACATGAGAATACCCGGGAACCTTTAAAAACCTCTGCTGGGGCCCGTTCCAGACCAAGCAAATTGGAATCTTGGAGAAGGGGCCAGGCGTTGGATTATTTTCAAGTTCCCAGGCGATTCTAATGTGCAACAAAGGTTGGGTGGGCTTGGAGACCCTTGCGGTGGGTTGCTTAGGCTGGAGGTGCAGCTCCAGCCAGGAATCTCACTGGGGTGGGGAAAGGAGGGCCCCCACTCTGCTTGGGAGTTTCTTCACTATGAATCCAGCCTTCCCTCTGCCCCGTTTCATAGCCTGGGGGAGAAAAGCGCTTCCTCTGCAAAGGCTGAGAATTCCAGGAGAGGGAAGAATCCCAAATTCTGGAGCCATTCTGTCTGGCCTTTTCATTCTCCCCCGGAAAATGACTGGATTGGCCTTTACCCCAGTCCCCTCTGCATCCCTCCTGCCTCCATTTCTGCCTAGAAAGCCCACTCCTCCCTGAGCTGAATTCATTCAGGCTGATCTGAAATATCCACTCTTCCATGAATTATACCCCAATTTCAAGACAAGGAGGTTGTCTCTCTTCTCTCACTTTTCATGATTATGCAACTACTCGGCACACTTATTCTTTGCTGTTATAAGCCACCTCGATTTTTACACCTGTGTCAAGCAAATCGCCAAAGAATTTAGATGGAAAGCCAAAGTTTCTAACTCCAAAGCGCCACAGTGGGCTTGGGGAGCTGGTTTACTAAGATTCCTGCTGCTGTAGCAGGGGTTGCCCCTGGGCTGGTACCACACGGTGTGGAATGTTCGGGGACCTTTCTTAGGTGACAGTGATTTTATGCAACTGTGAGTCTGGGGGGCAGGAGGTTATGCTGAATTGTGTTACAGAGGAGTCACCACACATTTGCATTTCTGCCCCAAGAGAAGAAGGAGATGAGGAAATTCTCATTTTATACCCTAGGTAGGAAGCGGCCTTTTCCACAAAAAAAAAAAAAGTAAAATTTCACTTCCATCTTTACAGTGGAGAATGCTGATTGCAGCAGAGGATGAGAAGAAAATGCAGAAACAGAGCAAAGGAGAAAATGAGAGAGAGAGAGAGAGAAAGAGAAAGAGAGAGAGAGTTTTTGGTAGGCAGCGAGCATTTTGTAGGGGTTTTAGTACTAATCTTGAAAGAAATTAGTTACTAGAGAATGTAACTGAAAACTAAAGATTTCTTGCAAATGCAAACATGGGAAAGAGATACTTTCTCTTAGATCTCTATGAGATCACAAAGTCAACAATAGGATATATAAAAGGGGACAAGCAAAATCTCGATGAAGAGGACCCAGAACAAAGAGTATTTTCTTTGTGACTCAGTGATCACAGGTCCGCATGCATTCCCTGAGAAGAAGAAACTGGACATTGCTCTCAGATCTCCCATATATGGCATCATAAACATTGGAGTAAAAACCTGGAGTAAAAACTGGAGTAAAAACTTCTAGAATGTTCTCTTTCTAGACTGGCTCAATGATTGTCTTCTTGTCTTTGGGCAAAATATGAAGATGAAAATCACTCAGGCACTGATTACGACTGTGTGGGTTGAGGTATTGGCCTCACCATTACTGTCAGGGTTTAGTGCCCAGGAGAAGAGGTCAGCTGTCCTTCCAGACGATGTCCCAGTGGGGCGGATTTGTCATAAGCCCACACACCGCATGTGAGCTTCGTGCTAGAGCAAATGCCTTATCTAAAAGTCCACAGAATGGCACCGACCAGCTGCTTTGCCCACATGCTTCTGTCAGTAGAGGTTTCTAAGAGGTAAACTCTCCTGAGATGAGAACTAAGTTCAGCCCAGGCTTCTGTCTGGGACCATGAGCCCGGGGTAGTAATCATGTTAGAAAAATGCTCTCTCCTCTGCAGGCTCCTGGTTCTGTCTGGAGCTCCAGCAGCCCTTCTCCACTTCATTCAGATCTTCTTGGGTGGTGATCTTCTTGCTCCCTGAAATGTCTTATGAGAATTGGAAGACTAAACAAATACCATTGACTGGGAGAAACGAAGCCCATGGCTGATGTTGGGTTGACCTGCACGCCTTTGGGCTGGGAGTGCTACTCTCCATATTTCTCTAACAGTCGGGTCTTGGCTAATTATTTCTCTGGGAGGATTAAGACAAGAATAATTCTGTTTGCAAGCACAAAAAGCCAAAGAGACATCTTATTTGCTGCCTACGTTTACCCAGAGGAAAGCTGAGGAGAAGGGAAGTACTGGAGACGCAGGCCTGTAGAAGGCCGCTGCAGATGGGACTTGAATTCCTGTTCCGGACTTTGATGATATTCCTAAACTCGAGTGCTGAACAGGCTGCTATCTGTGCTCCGCGTTGACCCTTTTGCAACCAAAGCCCCATGAAAAGCGATCAGGACCATTTACGGCTCACATTTCTCAAGCTGAGAGCAGCCCTTTCGTGCTCCTGTTAAAGTATTGATTAGATTTTCCCAGGAAGTTTTCTATGAGAGAGAGATAACTGCAGAGATGTTTGCATCTATTTTGAAGTTCCTAGACGTGCATGGACTGGCGGTCCTGGTAATGAGTGTCTCTTCCTCCCTGGCACTCGGGAGGCCAGTGCTCTGGAGAGGCCCTTGAACCTTTATCCCCTTGATGACAATCTATTAGTTTTCCCAGAAGAGGCCTTGAGCTTCCAAGTTCCTCGCTTTTCCCCCTCCAGAGCCCTTGTGAGATCTTGTTGGTAAATTTATTGTCCTTCATTATGGGCTTTCTGAACTGAGTGGATTCCTGGACCCGACTCCGATGTGAACGTGTGTGGACACCTTCCGGCATCAGCGAGTGATTGGGACACAGCCGGCAGCTGAGATTTCAGATTAAATTAAATTCTGACGTCAGATTCTACAGATCAAGGGCTCGGTCTCCCAAGACCGCCCTCTACTTCACACTCCAGTTGTACGCCTGGGCCATTTCCTGTGTTTTTGACCCACTGGCTATAAATCAGGAAAAGTTTAAAAATTTGGAAAAGATCTAAAGGGTTCATTTATAGACGAGGATATTCAGGCAGCTAGTAAGTATTTAAGAAGACCCATAACCTCCCAAGTGATCAGCTACACACAAACTAAAACAATGAGGCACATTTCTCACTAATTAGGTTGGAAAAATGAAGAGCAATAATATCTAGTGTCTAGTCATAAACTGTTGCGGGAACATAGACTGGTGTGATGGTTTTAGAGAGAAATTTGACGATTCCTTATTACATTTAAAATGCACATAATTTAGGATCCAGAAATCTTACTTATCGGCATTTATTCCCCAGAAAAGTCATTTCAGTGTGTACAATGTTTACTGAACGGTGCAATAGGGAAAACCGGATAGCGACGTGAATGTCAGCTAGCGGCAGCATCATGCCCAAGTCCGCTCCCTACGCCGCGGTGTGTGGGTCCACTGTCCCTGCCCTGGGACAGCTCTGCCAGAGCCGGGTGACCTGGTCGTGCCCAGGGAGCTGTGGGTATTGCAGACTCTCAAACCCCTCCCAGCTTCTCTCTCTAAAGCTGCGCCTGACCTCACCATGTCTCCCGAAGGCAGTTAGAGCCCTGATAGAACACGCTTGGCCACGCTTTCCAGGAACGCCTCCCGGGCAGACACCGGGTGCTCAGGGGGTTAACCTCAGAGCTGCCCCCGCTGAGGCTGCCTCTGTCTGGCAAAGCCGCTCGGCTTCCACAGCACTTTGTGCAGGTGCAGGAGCCTCCTCCCCCCAGAGCTGCACCTGGTGCCCTTCTGGCTCCATTTCCTGGCTTGACTTTGCCTCTCCCATCTGGTATCTCAATGGAGCCCTCACTGGCGAGTGATGTGCTCTCTGGCCCGGCTTCCTGGGCAGCCCCTAGTGAACATGACCCCTGGAGGCCCCGCAGGGAGCGAAACTCCGCAAGTGCTAGATCTGGAGCGGGCTGAGGTAGGAGCCAGAAAGCAGCCCCTAGGGCCTCCGGAATCGGAGCCAGTGATGGCAGCAAGCTCCCGGAAGCCAGCTCTTAAGCAGAAGCAGAGCATGCGTGGACACGGGAGCCAAGGCGAGCAGGCTGGAGGACCCAGATGGACACACTGAGGGCAGAGCAAGGAAGTGGCCGAAGGGACGGGTCGCTGATCACACCCACAGACGGTAAAGCGCAGCGAACGTGACTCCAAAGGCCTGGGTGCAAATCCCAGTTCTGCTCTCTGCACTGTTGTGGGCTCTGCAAACTCCTCAGTGCCCATTTCCTCATCTGCAACATGGGACACAAAGAATGACACTCCCAGGCTCACCTCAGAGGGGGTGCCCATGTCTTCATGTCCTCCTTCACCACTAACCTGAGCTCTAGAACGTATGAGAATGGCAGGTGAGAGGAAAACTGAGAAGTGCCTTGAAGACACACGATGATCCAAATGCAGAAGCTTCTCTTCTTGCCCCGGTTCTGGGCCTTCTGTGCACCTCCGAGCAGGAGGGCTCAGGGTGAGGTCGCAAGAGGCCAGAGGTGGGGGGAACTTGATATTCTGTGGGCGTGAGTTCTAGCCCCTTCCTCCCTCCTCACGGTGCAGCTCTAGCCTCAGCAGCCCTCACCTTCCATGCCCCGCCCTGCTCTCATACCTACCAACTTTTCTCTCACACTTCTTGGGACTCTAAGAGCCACATGCCTGTGTTCAAAGTCTCACGCCAAGACATGAAGTCCTAACGCTCCTTCCGCCAGCCCCTCTCCTTCGCCAAGTCCTCAGAAATCTCAGCAATTTCCCTTATTGGCAGACACGGTGTTTCCTTGTTGCATGCCCCTTTCATGCAACAGTAATTTGTAGACAAGAAAAATACAGCTGTTAGGCAGGCCTCACTGGGCTTTTATGTCGCTTCATGGGCGGGAGACCGGCTGCGGAATGCCACACACCTCCTTATCACAGCTTGGTACTGGGACCCCAATTCATCTTATGCATTGCGTATCTCAGGACTGTCCAGGATGTGGTAGGGAGCCGTGTGGCTTGCTCTCGGAATTATGCGAAGGCTATTCTTTTGCACGAGCAAGAAATCACAGGCACGCAGGAACCCTCTGACTCAAGCGGGCTCAGGGGTGGGTTTCCCGCAAAGGCAGATGGGACGAGTTGACAGTGACCTCGCGGCCGGGCCCCCTCCCAGGGGCGGGAGCACCCCATTCCTGGCCATGTATGGGAGCCACTCGGAGTCAGTAAGCTGCTCAGGACTCCTGCCGGGCCTCAGTTCTTTAGCTTTGTGGTTCCATTATGTATTGGCTGAGAGGGCTGCAATCATTAGTCGCTTATTTTTTTCAATTAAAATAATTAAGCCAACATAGCAAAAGCAGAGAGGGCGGGGACGGGCAGCCCGAGAGGGCTCAGACTTTTGCCAGCAGTGGGGTTCAGGAGGAAACGAAGCTGTGTAAGCACTTCGGGACTCAAGCATCACAGATGTTTCCCCATGGATGGGAGGAGTTTGCCTTGCTCCCTGCTAAGGGGACTGGGGCTCACTTGGGCCACCATTTGGGAGCATGCGGGGGCCTGGAATTGGTCTGGGCCGCGTTCAGGCCTCAAGTCCCTTATAGCATATATATATATATGCTCAGACTGACTTGCTTCCAAATGCATCAGGCAACCACTGCAGCCACGAGCTCATCCTGTGGGTGTTGAGTGCTTCTGCGCATGTCCTCCCTGTCAGTGGCCAAGAGGAAACAGAAGGAAGAGGAGAAGTGACGGGGACTAAAGGATTTGAGAAGAGGACCTTTGGGGTGATGGCCGCTTCCAAAGGAAAGTCCTCCCCAAATCTGCCAGCTTCAGCGATGCATGGGTTAACATTTCTGCCCCCAAAGCAGGATCCGGGAGCTCTTTTGCCCTGTGGGCGTCCGGCAGGTCCCCCCCTCCTCACCACACCCTGCGGAGTTCAGCAGTGGCCACTCAGGGTGAGGCCCCTTATCCCACAAACTACATCAGCAGATACGAATCCGGTCTCTTTCCTGTCACTCACGGGTCTGTGTTAGCTCTGGGCCAGACATCCGGACCCATCCCGGACCCGCTTCTTTGGCCTGCGCTCTGTCTGAGCTGGCATCCTCGAAGCCACCCCTTTTGGGTACTAAAGTCCTTTCTGTCAAGCTGTCAGGTCCTGCCTTTGTACCTCGTCTGCCATTCTCTTCAGTGGCCTTGTGGGAGCTTGTTCACAGAACATTCTTCAACAAGATTCCAACATGAGTGGCACAGCACTCAGGACCAGGTGCAGCCCTCTGTGATCCGGTCCCTCCTGACACGGGGGTCCACAGTTTTAGTCACCCTCGGCACATTGCCTCCCATGATTGGACATGGGCCCCAAGAAATGCCATCTCAGCCTTCTAATTAGCCATTCTTCCCCAGAGCGGCTTCAGAAGTGAATGACCTCGGGGGCCATTGCCTCATCTCAGTATCAGCATTAGCATCAACGTGGCCAGACTTTTCTTAAAAAAAAATCATTCAGTTTCATTTATACAAAGGTGCAAAATGAGGGGCCTCCCTGGTGGCGCAGTGGGTTAAGTCTCAGCTCTGTGATGCTGTCCACAGCCACTGGAGCACCAGTTCAATCCCCGGCCAGGGAGCTTTCCACATGATGCAGCAGACCTCTCCTGTCTCACCTGCTGCTCCCCTCAGCAGTGTATTTTGATATATCCGCCTGTTCTGCTCCCCACTCTGTCTCTGGTGAATCCTCTCACCATCCCACACCTCTGGGCTACACCCCAGTTCTTTTTTTTTAAAGATTTATTTATTTATGCATACAAGAACTGGGGCGTAGGCCAGAGATGTGGGGTGGTGTGAGGGGAGGGGACAGCGGGCGAGGCAGGAGAGGTCTGCTGCGCCATGTGGGAAGCTCCCTGGCCAGGGATGGAACTCGTGCTGCAGTGGCTGCGGCTAGCTTCATAGGCTGAGACTTAGCCCTTTGCACCAGGGAGGACTTACACCCCCAGTTCTTGTATGCATAAATAAATAAATCCTTAAAAAAAAAAGGTACAAAATGAAAAGAAAAATTCCCTCCCATCCCACCCCAGAGCAGGTTTTCGTCCTTGTAGTCACCACCACAGCTATAAATAATGTGCACGCTTCTCTATTCTGCATTCAGCAGCCCCCGCAGCATCTCCAGCTCCCAGCTGTGGTAAGTCTTGCACCACAGAAGTTTTGAAAAGTTGGAGAGGTTGCTCCCTCTGTACTTGCAGGTAAATCTTCTTACAGCCTCCCCCACCTCCCATAGCCCCTCTCGGCTGCACGGCGGGTGCTGGTTGTGACGTGAGCAGTCCTGCAAAGATGGGCCTTCACGCAGACTGGCAAGGGCAGAAGAGACACGGCCTCACTTCTGGTGGCCGTGCAGGTGTGCGAAAGGAGAGGACCAGGCCGCAGGGCGAGCCAGCCTCCCTCAGGGTTCTGCGTTTCTCTCTTTAGGACACCAGCCCTAGGCCCTAGGGCTATAGCTCAAACTGCCTCTGATCCCCCAGCCAGTCGCTGCTGGTGCACCAAGGCGATCTTCTCTGCCTGACTTGGTGTCGCACCAGCCAAGGGCAGTGATGGGTCCTAGGCACTACCATGGGAAGCTGGAGAAATGTGTGAACTCAGTGTCAGCGGCAGAAGACAGGTCTGGCTGATCCTCCCTGCTCTCCCTCTCACTGCGCCGACCTCTGTCTCCCCCTCCCTTTGCCACATAAACCTACCGTTTCCCTCTTCCCCCTCTCAATTCTGCATAACACTGTCTTGACACAGGACAGAAATCCAAATTGCCTTCCCATAGGCAATTTCTCATTGGTTATTTCATCTAAGACTTCAACCTGAATTTGCTGAGCCTTCTCCATCTGGAACTGTATTGTCCAATATGGTAGACACCGGCCATATGTGTGGCTCTTTAAATTTAAATGAATTGCAATTAAATAATAGTGAGTGTGGCTGATGGCCCCATGTTGGACAGCAGAGAAATGAAACCACTTTGTCATCATGGAAATTTCTGATGTAGACGTTCTACTATCCCATTATAATGTACAAAAACCACAGTATCTTTTCGTCTAAGCCTCCTCCCTAGTTGAGATTTCACTCATTTCCGTACAAAAGTTTGTTCAAAGGATTTTCCCTACACCGAAGGTCCAGGGCTCCCCCTCTGAGTAGAAATGCACTTACCTGCTAGAAGGCTGAAGCGTAGGAGTGATTTTGTCTTCTGGGAAGGGGGGCAAATGAGCCCCCATGCGGACAGCAAGCCCATGGTCGAAGGAGGGACCTTGGGTGAGCAGTCTGAAAGGCTTGTCTACAGGCACTGAGGATCAGAGCTGGGCTAGCAGGAACCAGAAACTTGGGCCAAGTGTGGAAGAGCAGATCGACTGATCCGCGGGCCGAGGAAGAGGGCTGCAAAACGGAGCCGGTGGGTCCTCACTCTTCCT
This sequence comes from Scalopus aquaticus, assembly GCA_004024925.1. Classification (NCBI taxonomy): domain Eukaryota; kingdom Metazoa; phylum Chordata; class Mammalia; order Eulipotyphla; family Talpidae; genus Scalopus; species Scalopus aquaticus. The sequence goes on along the minus strand of PVIJ01003919.1, from coordinate 55,323 downwards.
GGGAGAGAACGCCAAACTGGTCAAACCATCTGCACAGTCAGAGATAAAAGATCTCAAGTCTATATGACCTAAAATGTGGGCAAAGAGATTGATTCAGGAGTGAGGCTCAATTGGAGAAAAAGGGAAGAATAAAGGAAGCACAATGAATTAAGCACATTTCAGAAAGTTTATTCTAGAATGGCATTATTTTAAATTAATCCCATTTTCATTTAGACTTCTAGCATGAAACTGGAAAGATACCCTCAGAAGGTAACAAGGGTTAAAATGTGTGTGTGTGTGCGTGTGTGTGCGTGTGTTTTAAATTCTAATAAATTTTCTTCATTAAATACTAGGAAAAATATTCCTCTGGAAACAATACATTGGTCTACTCAAAATGAAAACAGTGAGGCACATAGTGAGCCGTCAATAATAAGTTCTCATTGATCGATTCAAAATAAATCATAAAGTAAATGTGCAAATTAGGAGCCCAGGCCTCTGCTGTCCCTCCTCTCCCCAGATTAGTGAGATGTTTGCTCTGCTGGTAATGGCTTCTCCTGAGGGGCTGTTAGAACAAACAGTGCTTGTTGAGGCTGGGCACGTGCCAGTCAGTGTCAGAGAAGAGTCTGTACCCTGTGGTAGCTACAGAGACAAGATGGCAGGCACGAACCTGTCATTGTCTTCATTTACAGTGGGCTGTGATTTCATTCACCAGTCCCTTAAAAGGAGTTCTTTGATTGGCATTTTAGCAAGTGGAAGAGAACCGAGTCCTCCTAGCACTCTTCTGTTTGAGAGTAATGTGTTTGAGAAGCAAAGAAAGAGGCACTGGCTGGCTGGGAATTTCATGCCATACCGTCAGTCTGCAGGCTGGAGCTGGGGAGGCTTGCACTGAACGCGGCTTGGGCACAATCATCCTATTGCCAATAATAGCAGCTACTGTAGTGGACATTTGTTGTTTTGTTTCCAAGTGTCCGTTTCTCCTTCTGAAAGTGAGTCCACAGATTGCTTTGGAGGGGTGATGTTTCTCTTCCCATCTCCAGGACAGACGTGTCACTTAATGATTTTTAACTGAATAACAGACAGCATATACAACAGTGGTCCCCAACAGGCTTCGCCCCGATGATGTTTGCATAACAATAAAATCACCTAATGATGAATTTCTCACAATGCATTCCCATTGAGTGATGTAGGACTATACTAAAGTGAAGGCTCAATAGTCATAACAGAGCATAAGGCTCCAAAATGGAATGTCTCATTAAAAAAGTTTTTTCCCTCTAATATAACAATCCAGAGCAAGTAAACGAACTCTGCTCCATACAGTCATCCAGGGACCACAGATATTGGGGCAATTCTGCCATCTTCAACATGTGGTTTCCAAGGTTGTCTCAGGCTTTGCCTTTTCTACCCAACAGCAAAGAAAGGGAACACAGAGGGGTACCGACCCTCTAGTGCAAATCACTTCAACTCATTTCCACTGGTGTGAACTTGGTTACCTGACCACACTTGGCTGCAGGAGAGACTAGGATTTGTAATTTCTAGCCAGACTGAGTGCCCCTCATATTCTTAACAAAAGGTGAGCACATAATGCAAGTTCGCCTGGACTGAACAGACTAATGAAAAGAGTGAAAATGGATGCAGGCGATTCATCCCAGTAGCAGCATTCTGAAAAGATCCTCCATTAACTTCTTCTGTCCGACTCCTGCCCTGATTCCAGTGTGTTTTTTACCTTTCCCCGTGGCGGTGCTGTAAGTATTGTTACAGCTCAAGCTAACCAGAGCTGGTGCCCATTGATTGCAAGATGCCACTGATATAGTTACCACCTAGTAACCACCTACTGTTTTTCTCAATAACAAAGACATTATGCATTCATTGTGTGCCAAGCAGTGTTCTAAGTACTAGGTACATAGTGAACAAAACAGACTACGAGGCTGTCCTCACTGAGCTCTCCTTCATAGCCACCTCTTCTCATTTCCTGCCAGCAAAACTGGCTTTTGGAGCTCTGCCTTCTCCGTTTCTTTGGCGCAGGTCTGAAACCCCAGGTTGCATCCAGCAACTTTGCAACAGGGCCAGTGAGCATGAGATTACCGATGCCACTTGCACTTCCCCAGGCAGTCTCCCTCTTATGTTGCCTTGTTTTCATATGTGCAAGATGTAAATTAATTGCCATTGCATCTTGTAAATAGGTTATGCCCAGGCAGCGATTTGACTATTGCGCTGCAGCTCAGCAACTCTACCGGCTCTAGGCATCCTTGTGGCGACAAGTTAGAATTTGCATATTAGCAAGCATCTGAGTGCTGCTTTCTGGTGAACCCAAACAAGACTTCCCTCTCCCGCAGGTGATGAATACACGCATCCAATACCAACAAGCCCATTCAAAAACAGATGCCTTCATTAAGATCTCCCCTTTACCTTATTGTCATGCAAATAACCCGAATCAAGGCGTCTAAAAAGTGCTGGAGAGGTGATAGGAGAGCATCTTCAATAACTAACAAGTCACTGTCGGGGCAGTCCTTGATTAATTGGGAGTGCTAGCCAAACACTATAGGCTTCAGCCAATGGGAACTTGCTGACACGAAATTATCTTTGAATACCCTCCAGGAATGTGAGAAACTCCCTCTTGCTACTTCTGTCAATGCATTGTGGGGAGCCCCCCTTTTCCTTGAGGAGTGGAGGTGGGATGGAAGAAGAGGTGGGGCTTGGAGGGAGTTACCAGCTGCAAATATTCGAGCTAATTAGCAGACGGCAGCAGAGCAGTCCCCTCTGCATTTAATAATGGCAGCCTCGCAGCTTTCAACCTTGAAGACATGTGGTGGAAAGAGGGCACAAACCGTTCTGTGAGCCCGAGGTCCTGAACCCACATTTTCTGTCCTGAAGAGGAATGCCGCCAGCCTCCGGTGCCAGGTTTCAAGCCTATCAGGGCTCACTCTCCTTCTTGCCGAGGTCCTTCTGCAGGCCTGTAGGTGTGAAAAGCCTCATTACTATGTAATTTTGTTGGGCACAGGCTTCTAAGTACCTGCTTTACTTTATATTCACATGCACACAAAACAGATCAAAATGCATTTTATTTCTTCACAATAACCAATTTGGTTCTAATTATTATAAAATACTGAATTTTAAGGCCTAGACCCCAAGTGACTCCCCACGTCGCTCCCTCCATAGGTGAATATCTTCTTATTTATTACCTTCCCCGTAATGAACTTTGAGATAAACAACAGAAAAAAGTAATTTGTTTTTTGACAAAGCTGAACCTTTGAATAGAGAAAATCACACAGTCGAACACAGAGCGCAGTCCTGTGTGGTAAGTGGTATCCATGGCAACCAATAGATTTTATGCTAAGTCTGGCCTTTAAAAACATTTCACGTTTAGCACTGAGAAAAAGATGGCCTTGATTTAAAAATGATACAACAAGCACCTCGCATGGGCATGCTTTCTGCTCTGGGCTGCAAACACAATTAAGAGGCAGCTCCTCAGCCCTGAATCGCCTCCACAGTACCCGTGTCATCCTTGAGGAACATCGAGACCAACTGGAAAAATAAGAAAGAGGTTGCTGCCGGGGCTTGGGGTAGTTTGTTCTTCCCTTGTTCTCCTTGTATTTAACACCAGTAGTAAAAAAAAAAAATAGGGAGTTAAAAATAGCACTTTGGCCTCTTATCTTAGTCTGTGGTCATGGTGACAGTAAAAACATCCCAGCCTGGTATCCGGGAAAGCTCCAGCCCCTCCAGCTTATTATGGCTGGAAATACTGGACGGCGAAATACCGGCCATGCCAGCCCAGACCAGCATGCCAAGGTAGCGTCTTTCATATTTAGAAAGTCGGGGACCAAAAATGGGATGCACTTGTGGCAAAGAGAGGAAGTGGTCCTAATGATATACTTGAATAAAACGAGACAGGAGAAGCCCCCTTCTTTAAAAAAGGAAAAGGAGAGCTTTGATCTGTGACACATCAAAGGGTGCTTGGGGACCACCATTATCATCTTTGGGGGCAGTTTGTTTGGTGAAGCAGTTTGAAAGCATTTTCAAGTTCCTTTCTAGGAGGGTATTTCTATCCCCTTCGTGTCCTAGGTTGCTTTTTATTCCTCAAAGTAGGGTTATTGGGGCCATACCAAAAGCTAGAGAAACCCTCAGCCCACTGCCTCTGAAGGGGTTTTCTGCTGGAGTCCCTCAGCTCTTACCCATATCCGGGTGGAATTGTGTGCCCCCAAACTCGGGTGTCCAAGTCCTAACTCCCAGAACCTCAGAATGGGACTTCGTCAAGTGATGGGGACTTTAAAGAAGTGATTAAGTTAAAACAAGGCAACCAGAGCGAGCCCTTATCCACTGTTATAAGACAATTCGTGCCAGGGAAGCGTGTGCCCAGAAGGACCCCGGGCACGCACAGCGAGGAGGCGGCCTCACAAACCCAAGAGAGGCCTCAGTAGAAGGCAAACTGCCAGCGCCTCAACCTGAACTTGTGGCTTCCAGATTGTGGAAAACCCCTTTCTGCTGTGGAAGCCCCGTCTGCAGCGGTGCTAGGGAGCTAACACAGCTGGGGCGGGGGAACACAGCTGGGCGGGGCAGGCCACGTGGGTCCACCTGAGGAAGGGGCTCAGGGCGGGAGAAAACATCAGCCGCGCTCCCTTCCCTGAGGTGGGTTTTATTTTTATTTGGGGAAGGGAGAGGGAGGTCTTTTCATCACCCCACCTTGCCTCTGACTCACCCATCCGGATCTGTCAGTGACAAACAAGACAGTCATGTGGGGCCTACTCCTGGCTTTGGTGAATCGAGGGGAATTTCAAAGTCATCAACATTTTATAAAGAAAAAAGCTTACATTCCCTTCATGCTGCCAAATACCTGAAATGTGAGGTAGACCTAGGTGGGTGGGGATACCAGGAAGGAATGTGGGGGGGCAGGGGTCCACCCTTTGTTCCTTACATTCATGGGCTTTGCTTAATGCCTGGGCGCCAAGCCCAGGCCACACATTCACCACCTGCCCAAAGGCAGGAGTCATTCCTCTTTCTGAGGTAATTTTCTTCTTTCAGTCCACAGAGAGCTCTGGGCTATCTTTGGTCCGGGAGGGAATGTTGACTGTGACACACTGAAACATAAATCATACTCTCTAGGCCTTGTTAACTTTTACTTATAAACTGTTTTAATGTAGAACTGTCAGGACCCCATGAAAATAATGGGTGGTGACAGATTTAGGATTAAAATCTTCTCAGGTAGTTAGGATGGTGAGTTAGGTTATAAATTGCTTTTAAAGAGCTGAGGCCTGGGCTGTGCGCTTCATATGCTTACTCCAAATGGACACCAATGAGGCAGCTGGGACAAGTATATGCTTGTAATTCCTCTTAATTATTTGTCAGCAAAGCCATCGTAATAAGAGATGTCTTTCATTTTGATTAAAATGACCTTTGGTAATCTCTGAAGGGTCTTGTCTGAAAAGCACCATTGAAAAGGAGAAGTTGAGTCTTCTGGGGCTTGGGATTTTATGTCTCAAGCAAGGAGGTCTGAATCAGAAGACTATACCAACTGATAAAGCTCAGGTGTGCAATACAGGTGCGTCCATAATTCTCTCAGACAGCCTCATTGCTTCAGTGCCAGGGCATTAGAGGGCTCATAATTTCTCTCAAAACTGACCAGGGCTCACTGGACAGGGATGGAAGTTTACTCACAGGGAGACGGGGCTTTGAGGAAGGACCAGACCTGTCACTCTTCCCCACTGGTGAGGCATGGCTGGTGTAACATGAAAGTTCAGTGGATAGGAGAGCAAACAGCAGCACTCACTGGCCAGAGGGAAGAGAATAATTTTCTCAGGTAGCTAAAAAGAGTGAATAAAACTTGAATGAGAATCCAGGCAAGAGCTAGGTTGGGCACAGAGTGGAGGGAGGAACACACCCACACTCTTTTGAGCTCGGGTCCGGAAGTTCAGTCACCCATCCCTCCTGACAATAACCCAAGGAGGTCAAATAATCAGAATTTTTTATTTGTTCATTCATTCATTCCATCATTTAATTGTTATTATATGCCTGCTGTGTACCAACACTGTTCCAAAGCCTGGAAGTTTTCTGTGAACCAAAGCAGCAAAAACATGTCTCCTGGGATCTCATTGTAGGAGCATCAGCTATGCCACATCAAGCCTCATCCATCACATGGGACCAAGGCTGCTGAAGAGGTTGGTTCCTTGAGATAAGAGCGGCCTGGAAAGGGGAGCTTCAGGCAGCTGGGAAAGTCCTGCCAGGAAGTAAGCCAGAGGGGTTGGCTGCCTCAGAGTCACGCATCTTCTCTGGGTGGAGAAGCCTCTCAGCATCTCTGAGAAGCTCTGTGATTCAGTAACAATTCACTGAGATGTCTCTGACTCTTAAAACATGTAACTATAGCTACAGACAAACCCGCGCTACGGGGCTTGAGAGAACCATCTGCTAGACTATAATTTGCTTCTTAGGACTGAGAGGATTATAAATCATGCAATAACATATCGAGGAACATTCTTTCCTCCACATTTGCAGCTTTTAAAAAATCCTGTGGAAGCATGATGTGACCATCCTTTTCTTGGTGAACCCCTCACCCAGGATCTTTCGTTGATGGGCAGAAGTAAAACACAATTTTATTAATATATGGTGAAATTTTACTCACATTAAGCAAATATAATGTAATCTGAAATAGTTTTCCATGGACATTTTAGACTTTTCTTTATAACATGCATAAGGCTATGTCTATGTCATTCCAAAGAGTCAGACTCTCAGACTCCCACTGAAAAATCTACAATGTGGGTAAAATTATGCAGGAAAGACAAGACTTCCAGTCCTCTACCATTAGGAAAAATACTTAAGGTTGTATTTCAGAGAATGAAATCCTCCATTTAGAAAATACCTGTCAAATACCTGTATCGTACCCAGTTCAATTCCCCTCCAGCAGCTCCCAATTTAAAGGAAGAGAAACATGCGCATAGAATTCCATAAAATAGGATGTATTATAAAGGGATAGATTTCAAATTACCTTGGATGCACAAAAGTGAAACTCCAGACTCAGCCTGGCCTGTGCTCCCAGAGAAACGGACATTTATAATTCCTTGAGGAATTCCCAGCGACTATAAACAATATTTGTAGAAGAATAGAGAGGAAAGAGCATGGAATAGTCTGGCAATTGCAAACACATCAGCAAGACTGGAGCCCAGGGTTCAGATGAGAGAATGACAAAGACGAGCTGAAAATAACAATGAAGCCAGATCTCCCATTTTATAGGGATTTGGACTTGATCTTAAAGAAAACAAGCAGTCTGTGGAGGAAGGTTACTATCTTCTTATCCACCCACACTTGCTCACTTCATCTTCTCTGAAGTAATGAGATTCCAGGGTGATGCCCTCTGCACCTGTGGCACAGAGGAAAGTCACGTATCCATCTGAGGTCCAACCTTGAACTGGGTTTCATGCAGCCATCTCATTAGCAGTCTCTTTGACTTGGAAAAATGGTGGAGTGATGAAGGAAAAAAGGGATTTTATCAGGTAAAATGAGTCAAATGAAACATTTGAAATCCAAAGTCTAGAAGGACTAGGCCTTAAATATTTCAGACTTCTGCGTGTGAGCCCCACAGACCCAAGCTATATGTCTTAGTAAAGCCATTTACTAATTTCTAGTATAAAGATTGCAAGACAAAAGCTAGGAGTGGGGGTGGGGACTGATATCCAATTAATACACTCTTTTTAAATTTCTCTTTGCCCCATTGGCACTTTAAGAAAAAGTCATATAGAGAATAATGGCCAGGAAATATTTTCCTTTAGATCTTCCCCAGACTACTTTCAGATGTGATGAGATGACATTCTGCCTTATTTAACAAGCCTGGAAATGAGGAGTAAATGAGTCGATATGATTGGAGAATTTTGAAGCCCTTTCTTTGAATGACACTCATTTGTTTTATAGTCCGATGGGATGGAATTTAGCAAATCAAACTTGCCTTTTAATCTGGAGACGATTGGAGTCTGTTGACTGAACATTTCTACTTTGGCTTTCATTGTTTTTTAACTCAAGCGTCTATCGATTATCTGGGCACTTCAGTTTTCCTTTAACTGCCATTTGCTAACTTCCACCATGGAGATATCTGAGCCAACAAACACTTCCGTGGAGGAAGAAGGTGTTGGAGGATTGAAAAGAATCCTGTCAACTCTCCCGATTCCATTCTGGGCTCTGACAGTGTCTTGATTTGTAGGATGGGACAAAGCACTTAACCTTTGTGTCTCCAAAAGCAAATGATGAATTCTGTCCTATTTACACTGCTCATTAACAGATGGGAGTCGCACATGATTAACTGCTCCGCTCCCTCATTTCTTTGACCTTAAGATGGCTGCTTCACTTGGGGTTGCTCTGCAGAGATGTGCAGTGTGCAGAGCTTCGGAGGAGGCAAGCAACACACGCTGGATGAAGCTAATGATGATGATGAAACTCACTTGATTTCTCAGCCAACGCCAAACTCCCCGCAGGGTAACACATGGGAAGCTGAGCCCTATCTAGCTGGCGTGCTGGAGGAAGCTGTCTAAGTGGGAAAAGAAAGTAGAGATTCACCAAAGCTGAGCATACCCTACTTTACCATAGCTGAGCCACCAATCTAACTAACTTGGTTCAAAACCAAATGGCGGGTCAGATCTTTGATGAATTACTAGAGATTAAATCAGCTAAGTGCTGTTGACACTTGGCCACTAAGCCCACTGGGGATTCTTTGACCTGGAGAAAACACTCATCATCAATACTTGGCAGGTAAGGAGAGAATGAGAAGTATGGAGAGTCTAGTCCAGCATTTTCCACCCATTTTATGGATCTGTTTGTTAGACTGTTCTCAAAGTCTTCCACCTAGCAGCAGAGGCTACTTCTTTATCCCCAGTGCCTGATAAGATGGACTATAGTTCTCTGTATTTGTATATATCTCTGGACCCACATGAAGTTACAGGAGGAAATTTAGGGCTTTCTCTAAATGAGCATTTTCTGCAATGTGTTCCATAGTACACTCAATATACTAGTTCCCTAGATGCTCTTCTAGTTAGGATTCTTTCATCAAGTGAGTTTGAGAAATGTCCTCAAAAATTGTTTTCTGAGTGTTGAGGATACACGGTGATAGGCAATTCATCCAGTGCCTGAATTCTTAGGGAGCATGGCACGAGGTCAGGGAAGAGAAAAGCAGAGAGATCATGTGAGGTTTTGTCAACCGTGGTTAGGACTTTGGCTTTTATTCTGAATAGAACAAAGAGTCATTGGAAGGTGATAAGCAGCTTTTTCCCAGTACAGAATGGAATATTAAAGTGTCTGGGAACTTTTAAGAAGAAAAAAAATCTGTAAATCTTTGTTTAACCACTTATCCCAATTTATTTGACTTCTAATAACACATTGGAGAACATAGTTCTGCACTTAAGAGAAGGATTCCTTTGCCCCATTTTGATGTGTTTACCCATTATGGCCCTCGACATTAAGATGTCGCTCTTGGCAAAGGGCTTTCACTGCAAAATTTCCAGTTTTGAACAGAGACCATGTCCATGCCCTCACTGTGTTCCGCTCACACAATGTTGCATCCTCAGTACTGGAATACGTTATTTCTTCCATTATATTAGTCAGGGCGGGTCAACTGCTATAATTAACTGATCGAGAAAAGGTATACTGCTTCAAATGCCATAGTGATATGTTTCTTGATGCAATAACCATGCAGGGCAGGTCAGTCAGTAGGCATCCTTACACCCAGTCATCAGGAACTCACTTTGATAGGAGTTTTGCCATTTTCTTTTTCTAAAACTCACACTTAATTGATTTGCCTTTGAGAAGCTTAAATCTTTGAGGGGTCAGCGTCGTGCAGATTCTGTGTCCAATGGCCTTGGCAGGACAGTTACTTTGGCATCTGCCACAAGCCATGTCAATGTTCCCAGTGAACAGAGCTACCTTACCCCAGGTTACTCGGGTTTTGTTTGCTGCCAGGAATCACTGTGTTGTTCTTTGCTTTGGCACATCACTTGCCCAGGTAGAGTTCAACTTCATCTTGACCTTAGACACCTTCAATTTTAAGAGCTGTGTATTCTTAAGATCCTGGGCCAGCGAAAGTGGCCTTGGACCCCAGCCTTCTAGAAAAACCTGTTGCTTTAGAAGCCATGTTCCTAGTAGGCCTCTCCAGAATGTTCCAGAATGGCAGCAAGAGTGCCATTTGCAATGCAAGCCACTCAAGAGTGCTCTGGATCTCATGCTGATTCTGCCCAGACGGTAAGGAGAAGAGCACGGAGAAGTCAGGCTGGCACGGGGGAGGGCATGGAGCAGGGATGATCCAGGGCTGGACCATATGCAACATTTGTGCCCATTTAGAACTAGAAATAGTCACGGTTCCACCTAGACCTAAGGAAGTTAGGAAATGGGGTCCCTGGGTGTGCAGCAATGTCCCCATGACATTCTCCATTCTGAAGAGGCTGCAGGAGGTCTGTGGACAGCTGGCTATTTCTGCTGCCCACCTGCTCTACCATCGGCTCTTTGAAGGAAGGACCATAAGTTTTAATGCATTCAGTTCTGTCAGTTTCATCAATACATCACGGTGCTGGCATGAAGCAGGCGTGCAGTAACTGCTGCTGAAATAGCGGCGGTGCAGCTCAGCTTAACTGTCTCAACCAGGAGGATGGAGAGAGTTGAGGAGACCATCGGAAAACAGAACAAGCAGCTGTCATGGTATTTCCATTCCAAGTAGATAAACATTTGCAGAGAAAATGGCCCAATTTGAAGTTTACTTCTTCCCATGATTTATCTAACGGAGGTCTTAAGCAAAGTTAAAGTGAATTTAAAGACAGGACTAAGGGTTTTCAAGGCATGTCTGAAAGTGAGGAGAGTTCCGTCTACATGTCTTCATTGTGTTTTTGACCTGGGATGCCCAGAGCAGCCTGAATGCTGTCAGACATCTTCTGGGTCATAAATCACACGGCAGCATGGTGAGCACTAAATCAATAGAGTTTCTAATTTTTGAAAAAGTGGGAAGGTGCTTATGTAATCCTGCTGGGGAAAGGGAACGCCATTGGCAGCTTGCCTGGTTTATCCTGAATCAGATTCACGCTTGGAGGCCTCTCCGCTCCCCAGAAGCCCTGGGGAGAGAGCTGGGCTCTGGCGCCCTCGGATCCCTGAGAGCCCCACACTCTCTTGTGATGGGGATTGAGGAGAGGCGTTAGCAAGCTCCACATTGCGCCCTGCTTGCATCTCTTCTGTGGGAGTCAGGACAGGGGCGCACAGGAACAGAATGAACACTTCTCATCTGGGAACCTTCCCTCCTGCAGAGATGCCCACACTTCTGAGATATGAAATGTTGAGTAGGTTCCAGAAGTTTTCAATCCCTAACCCCGATACCCCCATGGTGTGATCGTAGAGCCAAGAACTTCGGAGCAGACGGTCTGTACTTCCACGCACTAAGCTCCTGTCCCCTTGTTTATAATCTCCATCTGAAGTCAGCTGACTGTTCTGGGCTTTCTTCATCAGGAAAGTTGGGTGAAAATGTGTTTTTGTTTTCAGCAGAAGCAAGGCGGGAGAGGCGCTGCTGGTTAAATACTCCAGACACACAGTCCACTAAACCAGTCCAGCACATTTCAACGGGGCTAGATAGCAAAACTGCCCTTCACGGACCAGGGAGAGTTAAGTGGGAGAGAGAAAAAAAGATATGGAATAAATGATCAAAGCAATAAAAGTCACTGCTCAATTAGTCACTCAGAGAGGCAGGAGGTGAGGGGAATTGGTGGTGGAAGAAAAGTGTATATTTGCTCTGCAGGGAACCTATTCATTTCCCAGTGTCACCCTAACCTGCTTGACTCAACTGCAGAATTCAGGCCGGTTGTTAATTTTATAGGCAGTCCACCTACTTCCCCTCCCCCTCTCCCATGACTTTAAAACATTAGCAGTTAAACGAAGGATCACCATCATTCTAGGTAAATCGCCCCATTTTGATGGCGTCAGGGGAAACAGCTTTGCACTACTCTCACTATTGCTATAATTTAGATTTCTTTCATTTTCCTGAGCTACCGTTATAGGACACACTGAAAGCAAAAATCCTTCAAGATCCATTTGGCAACTGCTAGAAACCTGTATGAATATACATTTTTACAGGCTTAGCAGGCAGTAAGCAAGTCCTGATAGTAAGTATTTCTGACAGCCGCTCCTGGACTCAACCTGGAGGGTGTTCGAGGAAATCCAGAACTAGGGCAAAATTAACCGTGCCCCAGAAAATCTGGTCTGTTATCAAGAAAGAGCAATTTATGTTTGGAGGAACTGTTGTGTATGCTAATAGCCATTTTTGAATTTTTCCAATTTGGTCTAAATTAGCCCTAGTACTGCCAAGGTCTAGCTACCTAATGAGAACAATTATTTCAGGATTTCAATTCAATTGAATTAAAGAAGTATTTTATTTGTTTTTATTTATAATTTATAATTTTTTCATTATAAAAGTAATATAGCCACATTATACAAAATATGAAAAATATCTTGGAAACAAGACCACAATATCAATCTCGATGTAACTGAAGGATATTAAGGAGCCGCTACAGTGTGCTGGAATAAACAACTGCAGCAACAAAAGCAGAAAGCACGAGGTGTGCAGGCTTGTAGGGAAGGCTCTCCCTGGGCATGTGATTCAAGCGTTTTAATAATAAAAGGGTAATTTGGTGAACCTCTTGACAGGCCATGTGAAATTATGACTTTTTTACCTAGAAGGTGGCTGCGGGAAGCTTCTACCCGTAGCAGAGTTGTGGGCTCTGCTGCTCTCTTCGTTCTTGCTTGTGTCACGATCAGGGGACCACGCGCCCCAGGTTGCTTAGGAATTCCCAGTTCACACCAACTTCCAAGCAGAGTTTTCTCAAGTCGCAGCAAGTTTGTGCATTTGTAAAGATATAACAGAGACCATCGCGTTCAGCCAATAGTCCCTAGGCTTGTCTTCCTTCCCAGCCTTCTTTTCGTCTCTTCAGGATGCAGGAGGTTCGCCCAACACTTCCGGACTCTGTGAAAGGGAGCTGTGAGTCTGCGGTGCAGAGCCGCCGAGATCTGGGGTGTTGTCCAGCCAGACAGCTGACGTCATCGTGTTGTAAGGGGGGGTGCGAGGAGGGGCGGGGGCGGGGCACAAGTGTGGGCAGCATGTCAGGATTCAGGAAAGAATGGGGTTTGGAAAGAACAGTTCTCCCCGCTGCAGGGGAGAAAGGCTGAGAGGACAGGAACCAGGGCTGAGGGCATCCGTAGAATGACCCAGTCTCCCGGCAGGTGGGAAGCGAGAGGTCAGCCCCCAGCTGAGGGGGTGGGAGTGGGCTGGGCGCGGGAGGGGCGACCGCAGGGTGGGGCACAGTCGCTGCCTTCCCCGTGCCAACTGGGCAATCAGGGAGGGGCCGTGAAAAGAGCGGCTTACCTAGGCCCAGCCATGTTGGTTTTCTCCTCCAGAAAGTTAAAATGGCTGGAATCCATCCAGAGGAGAAGAACAAAAATGATTAAGGAAATGTGATCTTTGTAGGAGAAGCTAAAATGATTGGAACTCTTCAGCCTGTAATATGAGACTGAGTGAGACGTGATCAAAGGGTTTACATTGTGAAAGAGAGAGAGGAGACAGACTGAATCATGAAACCTGCAGAACCACACAATACAAAGGAGCACCTCCTGAGGCCTGCAAGGGCCAGTTTTAAGATAAAAATCTGAAGTACCACTTTCTATAGCAGGTTCACTACTGGCATAAGGTATGACAGAAATGTAAATATATCAGGAAACTGACTTTTGAGACTTGGCTTCCAGAAGTTGGTGCAGACATTAAACATAAATAAACGAGGATTGGGCATACTCAAAGTTTGAGTGGGAAAAGAATATGGTTTTGAGACAGAGACCCGGTTTTAAACTCTCTTACCAGCTGTGTTCCTACATTCACTCAACAAGTACTTAATGAACACCTACTATGTGTCAGCACTGAGTTACACAAGGGATTCTTGTAGCAAATGTCCATGGTTCCTGGACAAATGTAATGGAGAATGCAGATAGCAAATAAATGATTGCAGGGGTAATATTATTTAAATAACAACTTGGATCAGTGCTTCCAAGAGCAGAACGTCTGGAGGGGCTAGACCAATGCTGAGTGGGGGACACTCCAGCTGGAACTTATGAGATCAATAAGAACTGACAAGTGAAGAAGGAGGAGAGTTTCAGGCAGAAGGGTGCAGAGGCCAGAAGTTCCTCCGCCCACCGAGCATTAGTTTCCCATTGGAGTAAAGGTGGCCCTCGACAGGGAGGTGATCACAGTCCCCCTCCCCCCTCCGCAGGAGGACTAGCAGCTCTGAGCTGCCCCTTTGCAGAAGCTGGTCTCCAACATCCACATGACCCAGAAACCCCTGGAAGGCCATGGAAACTCCATCCTACCTTACTCTGTGCAGGGGGAAGGGGGGGGAGCAGTCCCAGGCAAGGCCTGTCTGATGCGGGTTACAGACGCGTCTTCCCTCACATGCACGCTCCAGGGCACGGCAGGATCTGGCTGAGTCTGGGCTTCAGCCGATGCCGTGTCTTTGCCGAACTTCCTTGCCCCTCACCCTGTGGCCCTCGCATCTTTGGGTCTTTCCGCCGAGACTGCCCCCTCCACGATGCCTCACAGGAGACTCTGTCTCGGGTTCTGCAAGTGGAAGCCCACGCAGGATGGCGACCTTAACTGAAACAATGGATACAAAGGACTTCAATCACATTTTGACAGCAGTGGAATGGAGGTGCACTAAGCCGAGGCCCCAAAAAGCTGGCAGAGGAGCCCTGGCGAGCACCCCTTCACATCCTGCCCTCCCCCAGATCTCTAGGGACCTCACTCTGTGCGAGGAAGTTAGCCAGACTATCTACAAATACTGCCGAGCCTTAAACTCCTTGGAGGTGGGGGCACTGGCCCAGCGCAGCCTCAAGTCCAGTAGAACTTACAGCCCAGGGGAACCCCACATGGGTGGGTTCAACCAACTGCCATGCCCAATGGGCTGAACCCATGATCGTGGAAGCCATAGAGAGAAGAAACAAAAACAAGACACCTAGCGGTGGACCCTGCAGCTCGAACGCATGCTGCTCAGCCCACGCATTCACCTCCAGGGTCTACTCCAGCTCTCCAAACAAGACGTAGCAGAAGCCGCAGGTATTAGCTCACGCTTCGCCGCCCGCTGAGGAAACCAGAGTCAGGGGGCAGAGGGCCCGCGGCCCGCAGGCACGTATCTAGCGGGGCCTGGTCACCGAGCCGGCTCATCTCGCCCAGATGCTCACCCACTGCTGACGGGCGCCCCAGGAAAGACCTAGCACCCAAAGAGAGGAGAGACCTGTCTGACTTGATGTGACATTTTCATGCTCTTGTGAATTCACTCTCATCGTCCTTGCTAATTTGACCTTGAGGGCAAGCGTATTCATCACGGGCACACACTCACCATGTTTCAGAACGGGCGTCTGCGTTTTCCCTTGTCCAAAGTCAATGGCATGCGCCAGCTTCCTTGTACCTCTGAGATTTTCCTCCCTTCAAGTGCAGAAAGCAGAACATCTTTTAGGATTCGGCTAGTGCATCCAAATCAAAAAAGGGAAGTAAATGGTTTGGGATGTTATCAGGTATGGCGTTGGGAGGTCTTAAAGAGTCCCGTGTCTCAGGGAAGTTGGCTGAGAGAGGCAAAAGGAATCCAGGTAACTGCCCCCCACCAATCTGGGGCTTCTCCCCCCGCCTCCCCAGAGGGCAGAATGACCTTGTGAGCCGCCTATCTAGTCCTGACGTTCTGTAGACACAATGAAGGACGTTTGGCATCTTTGTGATAGCCTCTGGATTTTTCTTTTCCTGTCTCCAACTGCACAGAGACAGGACTTTCATTTCCTGAGAGTTAATTTCCTTCAGCAGCTTATTCTCCATCTGAAGTCACAATCCTCTTTGGGGAAGCAATTGGTTATTGTGTAAAGGATTTTGAAGTTACATACTAAGGATTATGACTCTATCTGGTGAGTAAGAAGCAGTGTCAGGAGAACTCTCAAGCACCAAATACCCAGTTTTGATGAAAACGTTCCTCCTGGAGATGAATAAGAGAAGCAACAGGAAAGTCTATGAAGCTGTTATTGGTGGAGGAGCGTTGAGAACTCTACCCAAATGTGGCCTAGTTTTGTCGCAGTCGCGCCTCGCAGTGTTTCTGCTGGGGTTCTGGGGCACGCTCGTTATCACTGACCTTTATGACTTTATGAAACGCTTTGTTCCGATTACTCTTTATCACGTCACTCTTGCCATAAACCTAATCCCCACCCTGCGTACGTCAGAGGCTGGAGTGAAGAACAGATGAGCGAAGGAGCTTTGCCAGAAGACAGTCCTCCTCCCTAAGGGGCTCGCACCCTCAGGCGCAGCGACATTCTCTTCCCTGAGAAACAGAGCGCCCCGCCCCCCGAGCTGCTCACATGCTCGCGGCTGCCGCTTTGACATGGTTCTACATGGGCACTGTTTTATTTAAACACATACGCAAACCGGGCCAAAATAACTCATGAAATATTAACTTACAACATTTAACCCAGGATGCAAAGGGGTGGGAAAATTGCAAATTCCATAATGTTGATCATTCAGTGTCTTCCACCGCTGTTTAATCTTTCATGCGAGCTGTGTATTTGCAACTGGGGCTCCCTGGCCTAAAATTCGGAAAGTTAATTCTGGCGAGGCAGGCCTCACAGAGGCTGTGCTGAGCCTTCCCAGAGCTGCGCCTGGCGGATCTCGGGAGGGACGGATGTTCCCGCTTGACAATCTGAGTTAATTCACTCCACGGAGTTGTGGGGCCTGGTCCCAGAGAGCCCCGTTTGCTTCTGACTCGCCCAGGTTCTGGCTCAAAGTCATTTTGATTATCCTCCCTGCTTTGCTTTGGAAATAAACTCTAAGGAAAAGGCCAGCTACGCCCTGAACCGTGGGTTTCTTCAGAAGCACAATGAGAGGATGGGTCCCAAGGCCCTGAGGTATATGTCACTGCTACTCAGGCCCATTTGCTGTGGAACGAAATCGTATTTTCTTGAGGGGAACAGGTGCACTATTGTGCTCTTAGTAAAAAGGTTTATATTTCATCTGCACCAAAGTGAATTTTCAACCCTTTCCAGCCCTTGTATCATTTTTCAAAGTCAGCAGCCAGCGCCCATCTATCGGGACGTCCATGCGTGGTGCCAGAGCGGCCACACTTCTCCCGCAGAGGTAAGGTATGCTCTGGATACTGAGCCAGGTACTGAGAGGCCCAGGTGTGTGGCATCAGCAAGGACAAAGTCACATTCACCACAGGCTTGGGGTAAGTGTTTGCGATTCTGATCCAGTTTACTGTGGAATTGCTACCTTTTGTTGTGATGTCAGTAACTCCGATTTAGGTCAAATTCCACTGATGATCCTATCATCTGTTGTCAAATAAGACAAAATAACTGATTCAGGATGAGGCTGCCCCACTCCCATTGCTGAGGCAACACAGACATGGACAAACATGTCACTTTTTCTGAGCACTCTAACTGGCCGCTGGAGGGAAGTGTCTGTCCCTTGTCCATAAGAGAGTCTCAATGTCTGTCACGACTGATCGAAATGCAAGACGGCACATTTTTATGAGGCTTTCTCTCGAAGCCAGGGGAAGAGCCCCCTCATTACAGAAATAACACTGTCCAGCGGGCAGTCCCGCAGGCCTGTCTGTCTGGCGTCCCATGCTGGTCTGGGGGCGCGTCCTCACACCAGCAAGCTCTAAGATGTCAGTCAGCCCCACACCTTGAGGAACCTGACAGTTCAGCTGGTGTGAGGGTTGTCCAAGATGGCAGAATGTATCCACTGATTTTCAAGTGCATGGCATTAGCTAGGCCAGATTTAATTTCCTTTCTGCCACTTACCAGCTGTTACGTAACCTTGTCAAACTGCGTAACTGTTCTGTTTTGTCATTAGCACCCCAAGGATAATCAAGCTACCAGTAATAGTTACTCACACCTGCACTGTGAATTAAAGGGAATGATGTATATTAAGCATTTTTTAAAGATTTATTTATTTATGCATTCAAGAGCTGGGGTATAGGCCAGAGGTGCGGGAGGTGAAAGGATTCACCAGAGACAGAGTGGGGAGCAGAACAGGCAGATAGACAGAAATACACTGCTGAGGGGAGCAGCAGGTGAGGCAGGAGAGGTCTGCTGTGCCATGTGGGTCAGCTCCCTGGCTGGGGATGGAACTCATGCTGCAGTGGCTGCTGATAGCTTCATAGTGCTGAGATTTAATCCCCTGTGCCACCAGGGAGGCCCTGTATGTTAGGCCTTGGGCACAGTGCCTGGCACACAGAAAGTCTTCAATCAAGAGTGACTATTATTTTTATTTGGCAAGCATATATATATATGTATACAAACACACACACACACACACACATCGGCTTCCATTATCCTTATTGATTTAATAAGCTAAAATCATTATAATAGCAATCATCATTGCAATTACTATTTGCTCATGACACCTCACATTATTATAATTATTATTTTTATCCTGCTTTCACAAATGTCATCAATAACTCCCAGCCATTAGTTGTCATTAATAATTACCAACTCCATGACATCCCACCCCAATGCTCAGGATAAATGAGTTTATTTTATTAGTGCCAAGGGCCAGCCCTGAGTGAAGGATGTGTCTCCATTAAACAAACAAAAAATCCCCCAGAATGTTCAAGGTGAGTTTGTTTTCTACTCTGAACTAAATATAATAACTGACTAAATTTAGTGTCTGACCTAAAACATCCAAAAAGACTATATTCTGAAGGAAAATACTTCAAGGCTATGAGATATGTATGAATTCCTGGGCCATTGGCCGTCCTGTGAGGCTGTGTTCTAGAAGAAATAAGAAGTTATAAATAGCTGCACGAAATATCAGCTTATGGTAGTAAACGCTCCATAGTTAACATATGAGTATATGGATATAAGCTCAATCACATTAACTTTCTGCTTTTTCCAAATTTTATTTGCTGGGACTCTGTGAAGATTAAATACGGTCTGTGGGATGGAAGCCAGCCCGTGGAACTTCAGCCCCCACTAGACTAGACTGCAGCGAGAAGTGGCGTCGGTCATGGAGTGAGGGGTCTCTAAGGATGACACACGCGATGGGGAACAAGCAACATTCTGTTCCAATGTCTAGGCTTTTGATTTCCTTCCTGGACTTGTCATTTGTCACTTTTTCGCCTCTAGGGTGAAGACTCCGGAAATCAGCGGGGTAGCCCGGCCACCCTCCTCTCCCCTCCTCTTTGGGAGAGAGTGCCAGGCTGGCGTAGTCATTCCACTAGCACAAAGCAGCTGGACGCATCCCTGAAATGCTCCTCTGCTCGTGCAACGTCTTCCTGGCCATGCGCCGCACACTGGCATTTCAGCCAACCGTGGGCCACATATCGGCCGCTATCACTACAGAGCCCCGGTGGCCATAGGCAGCTCCATGCAGCAGGCGTGTGCAAGTACCCCTGAGATGTACATGCAGCGACATGCACCTGAGATGTACATGCAGCGACAAGGTTGCCTGATGACGCCTCTCTCAGAACGTGTTCCCGTCATAAGTGACCAAGGCTGTGCTCTGGATTCATCCCCTTCAGAGCAAGTCCCAGCCCTCTGAAAGTCAGTGGCGAAGTTGCACTGGGGTTGGCATCTCCCCCATTTTGCACAGGACCTGGCATGCAGATGGTGCTCTATAAAGATGCTTGACTGGACAGGGGCATTGCAGGGCCCTCCAGAAGCGTGTAGGAGGGGTTCGAGTCAAAGGCAGCAGCGACAGGCAGCAGTGCTGTGGGCTGGTCTGTCCTATGTGCTGCCGCCAGTCACCCTGGGCCACCGCTATCTTTTCCTGCTTTGATTCTGTATGGGAGAGGGCTTTTTAGTTGGACCACATGAATTCGCTCTCTGTTGGTCAGAAATGTACAGTTATCAACAAGGTTTCAACCTCGTTGTCGGCCGAAGGGTGAAGAGCCCTTACCTGAGAGGCAGAGATGTGAGTTTGAATCCTGACCTGTGAGCACCTATGTGGTGGTGGGCGAGTTAGGGAACATTTCCACATTTCTATTTCTTTGGTTGTAAAGATTGAAATAAGGTTAATAACTGTTGTCAGTGAACTGGTCTCTGTTCTCCAAGGTTGAGGATGCTGAGACCCCTGTTATCTGCTTTTATTGTCCTAAAGATCAATGCTGGCATCTCGCCTCCATCACTCCCGGCTCTGCAGTGTACTTTCTGCATGACGCCAGTCATTATATTGTTTGCCATTTTGAAACAAGATTGAACTAGAAGCTTAGAAATAGGCATTCGGTTGTTTTTTCCTATTAAAATCTGAGATTTCAATGCATGCAAAAAGCATTTTTTGGTCTTTAATTATTCAAACTAATGGGTTTTATTGTAATGAGATTTTTAAAAAATCCATTATGATGGGCAAAAGGGCTGAGGCTTAAAATATTTTCATTTACAGATATGTTCTGCTTTAATGAAGCCCAATATGTAAAAATCTAAACTAAGTAAATTGGAAGCTTTATCTACATTTATATTGTTGACATTACAAAAGAGGTGTTCTGCTTTACAAAAGCATTTATTTCAGCGTTCCTTTCAATAGTGAGATCCCTATGGTGCCTTTGGAACACAACTTGAATTATTCCTGTTTTATTTACACACAGGTGTTTCATGTACAGCAAGGTTCACCTGGGAGAGTGTTGGCTGCCACAGGAATGGCTCTGAATTTTGAGCCGAGAACAGTCCGAGAAGAGGAATTGAGAGAAGAGATTTTGAGTGACAACCTCAGCAGAAGGGAAGAAAGGTTCGACATTAGACTTTCACAGCTCCTATCTAATCTCGATGCGAAGGCACCTGTCAAATGCGCCATTATATCTCTTTAGCTTAAACTGAGTGGTGTTTAGCGATTAAAGTAATGGAACACGAATCAGAAGTCGTGTTTTCTGTTTCTGTCTCTTCTAGCTTCAGAGCAGATACTCTTGACATATTCATTCTAAGGCCAGTTTCCCATTTACAAGCAATTATTTCCATCCTGGGGGAAGCAGTCAGACCTGGATAGTGCTTGGAACGGCTTTGCAAACTCTTCAAATGAACATTTGGCCCCGTTGTTCTCCCCAGCTTGTGAACCAATGGCAGGAAAACCCCCTGTATCTGCTACCTGTGTTCACCTTAAAAAAATAAGAGACTATAAAAGCTAATCATCACTTATGGAACTAAGAAACAAACACATATCACCCAAGCTGTACATTAAACTTTCTCAGACTTTAATGAACACAACTTAGAGATCTGGTAAGCGGACAGCGACCAGTTAACCAAAGCTGTTATATGGACTGTTTTATTCAAAAGAATTTGCTAAATTAATCTAGCCAATTCAGGCCAGTTTGTATAGTTCAGTGAAAAAGACAGAAATAGCCTCATTATATGGAAGCTGGCAAAATACTGAGTATATCTCACAGTCTACATGGTGAGAAATGAGAGTTTTGATGATTTTAGACCTATGGTCTTTGAAAGTAAGTAAATACCAATTCTAGAATGATCGTAGAATCAGATCCTTGGATACTATCATTTAAAAATATAATTGCTTTATGTTAAGGGAATGCAAACTCTTTAAAAGAAAACAAGAAGGATTATGGTAGATGCATATGAATTAAATGGTGATAAATTAAAGCTAGGCCTTTAGTATACAAATTATCTCTTTTAGTATACAAATTATCTTTTTTACCAAAAGTAGAATTCACTCACTCCTATTTCTAAATACAACATGATGCAAGTCTCCCCAAGGCCTAGAATATAGTAACTACTTAATAAGGCAGTGAGGTGGCATTTAAAGAAGGGTCCTACCTCTTGATGGAGAGGGCGGGTGGAGTCCATTATGAACCGGCTGTGGTGGTTGGTTAGCAGAGAACAGGTAGCCCAGGCTGAGGGCAGATTCCAGGGGCCGCAGTATTCCTGTGAGAGATATTGGCTAAAACAGGATGTCAGCTCCCAGGGAGAATGGACAGACAGGTACCGGAGTAAGGAGAGGAGCACAGGATCCCAGCCAGACTAGAAACCACCAAGCCTCGATGCCAAGTCCCGATGTTCGAGGTCAGAATCTCTGTGGGAACTCAGGTCAGCTCGAACCTGATGATGGAGACCATGGGTCCTAGCTATGGACCTAGGGTTTAAATTAAGTTTGCAAACCTGGTGATGCCATCAGCTGTATGCTATTTTAGGAGATGAAAGAAACAAAAAGGGCTTTAAAATCTATGATCTGATAACGTCCCATAAGGTGCCATTGATTTACATATCAGTAAAGGAACAATTATGAACGAGGATTATTTGAATCAAGGTTGCCTCTAAGCAGTCCATTAATGCTGGGCCCAAAAATAATCTAGAACAGATATCTCACTTTATCCTTTAATGAAGAAGTCTTTCCCTCCTCTGTAGCAGGAAGGCATAAAGCAGATGGTACCCTGAAGCTCAGTAATTCAAAGAGAGTTTAATAAAGGAGCTATTTGCAAAGGTGTGGGCTGAATTTAGAGAACCAGCAGGGAGAGTGAGAGCCCTAGACTGTCAATGGCGGGAGCCCTTCTACCTTCAGGCTCGCAGGGCAGTGTTCGGAAAGGGTTCCTCTGTAAGGGTGCCTCACCCCACCCGTCACTTGTATGTGAGTGCAGAGGTCTCCCCCACAACCAGCCATCCTCAAACACCAGCAGCGAGTCTGAGAATGAACTCAGTTCAGCTCAGTTCTGACACCATCTGCCCAGAGTAGCTCAGACTCCACAGGGGCAGGACTCAGTGTCCCAAGTTTGCCCTCCACCTCAGATGCCAGGCACAAGCCCCAGGGAGTTGTTACCCATGCTCCTAACCAACTGCTTGGAGGATTCCAGGACCCCCTCCTCAGATTTCAGGTGCCAATCTAAAGCCCAGATGTTACCTGTGCTTCTGTCTGACTGTAAACCAGAGGTTCCCAGAAGCCCTCCATTAATTTACTAGAGCAGTTCACAGAACTGAGAAACCAGATTACTCACAGAACACCCATTTATTATAAAGGATATTGCTCATGAAGAGCCAGATGCAAGAGAGGCATAGGTGAGGTACAGGAAAGGGGTACTGAGATTAAATGCTCTCTCTAGGTGTACCATCTTCCCACATCTTCCCTAACCTGCAAGTGTTCCCCAACCTCAAAGTCCCTCCTGGATTTTTATGGAGGCTTGATTACATAGGTGTGATTAACTCATCGGTCACTGACCATTGAACTAAACCTCCAGTCCTCCCCTCCCTGGAGGTGTGGGGGTGGGACTGGAGGTTTCCACCCTCTATTCATGTTGGTTTCCCCAACAACCAGCCTCCATCTTTAGGTGCTTTCCCAAAGCCACCGCATTAACTTAACCAGAGACACATGGTCAAATTCTTCAATACTTAGGAAATTCCAAAGCTTTGGGGAGCTGTGAACCAGGAACTTTGGATGAAGACCAAATACGTATTTCTTGCAAATCACAATATCACAGTTCCCTACTGGCTCTTGTAAAGAGATGAGGCAGGGGGGTCTTGAGAAATCTGCTGCCACACCTCTCACTGGATCCAAGCAGGATCTGAGGGCACACAGCCAGCTTCCAGCACAAGCTAGGGTGGAGAAGGGTAGACAGTGGGCCTGAGTGGGCAAACAGAAGAGAGCCAGCACACCTTCACTGGGAAATTAATTCCTATTAAGAAATGACACTTCAAAGAGATCAATAGGGGGATTGATGAGATTATTTCCACTTGGCTCTTTAGCATATTTAATATTGGTGCCACATTTCATAAAAGCACCCACTCGGTAAGTATATTTGGTTAGATTATGGACTTCCTGAGGTCAAGATCTGTCCTTTATTTTTTACTCTTACCCACTAGCACTGTTCAGGCCGTACTCACATGCTCAGTAACCACTTGCTAAGTGACTGGATACATGAATAAATTAATGAATGAAGTTATGCCCTGGTTTATTTAATTTTCTTGTCAGAGAAGCTTTATCCAAAAAGAAAAACAATCCTAGAAAATGTCTTTGATCTTTTACCTCCATGATTGAAAATTCTTCCTAAAGTATAACATTGGCTGCCTTCACCATTCTAAGAGGATTATACTAAGAATGAAAGAATATTTCTTTGATGACTGAGAATCTAGCCATACTCAGGGCTGTCATTCTAAACTGAAGGTGTGGACAACAAAGTTGACTTTCAAAGTTTTTAAACACAAATGAACACATGGGAATTGCTATATTGAATCGGGCTGGTGGTTTATCCTGCCAAGAATTCTCTGCTTAGGCTAAGTGTTCACATTTTTCCTTAAGTGTAAATTTGGATTAATTTAGGAATGGGTTAGTTAGGTTTCAGTGCATAGAGATTTGACTTCATTAAAAAAGAATTTTTTTCTACCACTGTCATAGGTTGACTTCTCTTCTGAGTTCCTTCTGGACTTTTCCATTTTCCCCAAATGATTTAACTATCTTGATTAAATTAAGTCTCTGGACTTTCTTTTCTCCACTGCTCTCATAGGCTTTCGGTAGTGCTATATTGCTTCTCCTTTCATATAATTTTTCTTTAGATGAAATTTTTGCAGTCAGCTTGACTTCTGTTCAACAGACTCCTCCAAACCTCTCCTAACTGTGAACAGATCCACGGTCACTGTTCTGGGGATGGTTTGGGACAGGGTCTGTCACAGGTATAGGTGGGTCAGAGGACATGACTTCTACCACCTACAAAGAGGACTGCAACTTATGTTTCAGGTGAGTTCCCTGGATAATTTTGTTTATTCCTAAGAATCACTTCCTATGATGGTTTCTGGTCATTTCTTATGATCATCTGACCCTTCAGAAATCTGGCTTTGAACACTAGCTCTGTTCTAGTCTAGAGTAACAAACCATCACTGACACATAGAGGCTCCAGCCTATTATAGCCTCCTCTTTTGAAGCTTCCTTAAAGGACATTTCTTCCCAATCCTTCCAAATTTTGAAGTCACATCCCCTTGGTCGCTGGAGAATGACCAAGCCCGTCATTTTCTGAAAGAGACTTTAAAGACCCAAAGATTGACCAAATCTCTCCTTAACCTTTCTGGGTGAAAGTGAATACCCCAATTCTTTTATCTTGTCTTTTTCATTCCAGTCCTCTCCTACTCTCTCCCATCATGTCCAAATCATGTTTGTGGCTTACCTTTTAACACTCTACAAAGTCTCTATTACCTTCCTTAGTTTAGCCCTGACTAAGAATGGCAAATAATGACTTGAAAAATGGTAAATTATACTTAAATGAAAAGATAGTTTGCCTTTCAAATAAAATATAAATTATAACTATACATCTAACATAGATAAGCAGAAAGTAAACATAAAAATCACAAAATAGATCAATAAAACAACTTAAAAATAAAAAGCACCTCTAATCCTAACATCCAGCAACAATTGCTTACATTTTGATGTATAAAAAAGTCTTCCAGAAAGAAGCCATACATACCTGTTCTTAATAAAATGGAATAACACTGTTTTTAACTATTTTTAATTCTAATAGTACATTAGAAATATATTTGTTAGTCTTTTACATCATTCGAAATGACTGTCTAATATTCCATACCAGCAATGTCCGTAATTTATTCAACAAATATTTTCTTGTTTCCAATTTTCATCTCACTGCTGGTGCTCTGATGACTGGCAGCCTTTATACTTAAATATTTGCAGAGACCAATATAAAGAAATAACTCCAACTGGATCACTAGATCCAAGAGCATGCAAAATACTGAGGATTTTGATTCAAATCTGCCTATTATTTGATCAAGGCTTAGAATCCGATCTGGAAAGGTTGAAAATTTGAGGTAGGAGGAAAGATAGGGAGGAAATGGTCGAGAAGAAGCATGCACAGGTAAAGAATAAACAACTGGAAGTTTAGCTTATGAATAAAAACGTCTAGAGGGGTGGGGTCTGTATGATACTTCAGAAATCTTGTTAGTTTCCTCCAACCGAAGGAAAAAACACCTTTATAGGTTGGCCACCCGAACACTTCTCCACGTATATCTTGGTGTGCTTCCTCAGTGAGATATTTCTTAGATCAAAAACAGATTGCAAGATCATGGTCTCAGAAATAAAAGGATTAAAAAAGGAAATTTGAAAGTCAGCATGTTTGATTTCCTGTAGCTCTGCAAATTCTTCCCAACAAATCAAAGTGCAGCAGGGGAGATAACGATACCATCCTTGAGACCTTTGAAGTTAGAGACATGTTTGTCTCCTTCGTGACAAGTCCAGTAAGAGTGTTGCCCCAGTTGTCTTAGTGTATGATTGAAATAGAACCTTGGAATAAATATAGCGGGCTGACATTCTCTTTTCAAAAGGGTTTACAAAAACAACTAGGCTTACAGAAGGATTTTGAGAACATATCCAATGGGGCCCTTTCAACTGTGACTTGAGGAACTGAGTAACGAAAACCATCATCCGTCGTCTTGGGTGGCCATGGGTGATACCTTCAAGTCTGCAAACTTGCTTCAAGCTAGGATTATCCTGAAGCTCAGAGTAAACATAATGCACAAGAACGAAAGAAAAGGAAGGGAAAAGGCAAGAACGAGACAAAGAGTAGATGAGTAAGAAGTGAAAGGGAGAAAAGAAAGCAGTACAAATAGGGAGAAAGCAGAGATACTGCAAGGCATTGCAGCCATCAGTGCCACGAGGGTAATTAATGTAACTGCTCTAAAGACGTCTGCCAGGACTCTCAAAATACCGTGTCTGTGCAGCCAGTGGCTCGCTGACCCTTCATACCCGCACACAGGACTTAAATAGCCTCCCACCAACTAAGCAGAGTCCTCGATAGGCGGGACTGTGAGGAGCTGCACGCAGAGCCTCATGGGAATGCATTTCCGGGAAGTCCCATGGGGCCGCACAAGGAGGTCACTGGGGCAGGTAGGAGCTCAGCCCAAGTGCAGGTCTTTGACGCCCCTTCTTTTGGAGCAGGCTCCTTAGCATAACCCTCTCCAGAAACTTTAAACCCCACTTCTCAACAACATTGTCACGGGATGGAGAGATGCCACAGCTGGCAGCAGTGATTGGCAGGAGCCTGGAAAAGTACAATAATATTCTAAGTTGCCTTTAGTCTTCATTTTATTTAGGCTAATTTGCATGACGGGTTTATGCCAAATGAGGATATTTTTCCTTCTCCTTGGAAGAGCGTCCTGTTAAAATATCACTCTTTTCAAAGTGCCCAAATATTACTGAGATAAATAATGAGACAGATGGAAAATAGGAAGAGTGGAGCAAGTTCAAAAAGCTTTCCATTTGGCAGAATAAATTAGCTTTGCAGGTTCCCAACCACCATCTACTTACTGCATTCTTCTGCAGGCACCTTCCACTCTTCCACTGCGTCCCTTGGAGGTAGTTCCCGAATCACAGCTTCGAGAGGAGACACAGAAACCCTAGCAGCCTCCTACGCGCACGCTACTCAAAGGGCATGTGGCAGCTGCCTGCCTCAGGCTTGCATGACGCATTCTAAGGAGTGAGCATGCCCAGGGAAAGCTTCCAGGCTGTGGAACTTTGCTAACTTGTAGAACTCTGACAGAGCATCAACCATTTTCCAGAAAGAATACCAAAAATTCAGTGCACTGTGGATTTACAGAAAATGGAAGGTTGCAAGATGTTCCTTATTTTTCTGAACAGACAAAATCCAAAAGAAACCACCAGTTAAATATTTGACTAAATCAGGTTCACTGCTTTGTGGCCCCCCTATCACGGGTTGTGTCTGATTGATTCCCGTAATGGCTGCTGCTAGACTGACGGGTTCCAGTGTTGTTCCCACACTGGCGTGTGCATCTGTCTGTCTCCGCTTGACCCAAACACAGCCTGCCCTGCAAGGCCCCCATGAAATGTTAGCAGCAATTCCAGGAAGCCGCTCCCAGGTAGAGGCCTCCTCTCCGCACCAGTTCTTCTCTCCACTAAACAATTTAGAGATTAATAATGTAGCAACAGGAGAGAGATTAAAAAGCCATCTGGTAAAGCAGCTCCTGACACAGCTTAAAATACCCACAAAAACCCAGAGAGGAGAGCGCACAGTAAAGCAAGGATTCGGGAGTCAGACAAATCCAAAGTCAACTTCTCCAGCAGCTTCTTCTTAGCTGTGTGATAGGAGAAGTGGTTGTTTAACCTCTTCATGCCTCCATTCTAGGGATAATAATGATATCTACGTCACACGGTCTTTGAGACGGTTATAACTATGAACAGTGCAAATAGTGTAAATGTTAGTGTTGCCACTGCAACCCTCATGGATGGGCCAGAGCAACTACCCACCATCCTGACTTACAGAACCAGACTGGACATGCACGGGGTACCCACTCTTGTCTGGCTGTCACTGAACACCTGTGAATGGGCAGGGAGTCTCTCCCTGGGTGGCAAGACTTCGTATTCATTTATTCATTCATTCATTCACTCACTCACTCACTGGGCAAATGCTTAGCGAATGCCCAGTAAGTACTGGGTGCTAATCTAGGAGCTGGATATAAAGCAACGAACAAAGCTGATCAAAATCCATGCCTTCATGGAGCTTACGTTCTAACAGAGGAAACAGACATGTGAGTAAAGTAGATGGTGTTCCAGAGGTGTGGGGGAGCCAAGGGTGGCCCAGGGACTCATGGGTGGTGACGACGCAGCAGAGGCAGAACACTGTGAGGACTGAAGCCCTCTCGTCAGCATCCTGCTGGGGAGTCAAAGAACCCGGAAGCCCTGCAGCTCTGAGGGGTTGGAGGGGCTCAGCCCAGACCCAAATTGGTTGCCCTGGTTCCTTTCCCTTTCCAGAGGTGACCCAGGAAGCACCTGTTAAGGGAAATGCTTCATGTTGTTTTGTTTATTCTTAGCTTTGTCTTCAATCTCAGGGGCCTGGAAACATCTTGGGGCAGATTCAACTCTTACACTCAGGAAATGGAGGCACAGAGAGGCTAAGTACCTTCTCTGTGGTCTATCGCTCAGCCAGTAAGTGGCACTTAGCTGCTTCTCTGGTCCCACAGACATACAGGGGACATAAAACGTGGCCCCAAATGAGGTACTGTTATGGGCTGCATTGTGTTCCCCCAAATTCATATGCTGAATTCCTAACCCCAGTACTTCAGCATGTGACTGTATTTGGACATAAGGTATTTAAAGAGATAATTAAGTTAAACAAGGTCATTAGGATGGGTCCTAATTCAGTGACTGGCATCCTTATCATAGGAAGATACTGATGCAGACAGGCTGAGAGGGAGGCCACGTGAGGCCACAGTGGGAGGGTGGCCACCTGCAAGCCAAGGAGAGAGTTCTCCGAGACGTCAATGCTGCCAAACCCTGATCTCAGGCTTCAGGCCTTCAGGACTGTGAGGAAATAGATTCTTGCTGTCTTCACCTCCCAGTCTGTGGTACTTTGTTGTGGTAACCCCATAAACGAAGACACAGACCTGGTGAGTGCTGAAGAAAGAGCTGGAGACGATGCTTCATGTACGAGGTCAGCCAGGCTGGTCGGGCCATCTCCTCTCTGTCCAAAGGCAACCAGGTAGCATCGCTGGTTCGCTGGACATCTGGAGTCCAGCACCCTGAGATTCCTCCAGTCTCCTGGCTGCTGCGTACAGTTCCAGATAGAGATATTCCTCTGTTACTCACTGTCCTACGCCTGGCACAACCCATGGAACCAGGCTTTTTCTTCATGGACTCATTGGTTCATGCAACCAGTAATATCGATGGCGGCCATGTTCCAGGCACTGTCCTGAGCCCTGGGATTTTAAAGGTTACAGCTCAGAGAAGTCATCATACACATAACTAGCAAGTGTATTTTCATCAAGTAACATTAAGTAATGTTATTGCCTAATGTTTAATCCATTAGGTAAGATTTAGAAAGGTAAGCTCTAGAGAACAGTGGAACAAAACAGGGAAGAGGGCCTAGCCTGGAAGGTCAGCAACGAGTGACCTTGCTGGACGACGAGGCTGAGTAGCTAACAAGAGGAGGACACCAGGAGCATGGGCCGGGGAAGCAGCGGGCAGCCTCACTTCTCAGATGTGGGCAGAATGCAGGACGGAGAGACAGAAGGAGGAGGGAAGAAGGGAGGTGGCAGAAGGAGAAACTGACATGCATCGGCCACATGCCGGCACCTGACGGCATCTCTCCATGACTGCTCATATTTTCAGCCACAAGAGAATCAGTGACACAGGACTAAGATGGGCAGGAGAGAGGCCCGTGGCCACCCTGGTTGTGATGCCTCCAGTTCTACACCACGGGTGCCTCATGCTAGCCCAGAGCTGGGCCCTGCAGCTCTGCCAGCGCTGCCTTTCTCGTCACTGTGGCTGGGCATCTGAGGGCCCAGCCACACAGTGCCATCTCTCTCTCAGGGGCACAGCTGGAAGAGGCAGCACAGTCCCAGAGGCAGGCCCGCTCTCAGAAGGCACCTCCTGAGCTATCAGGCCCGGGGCATCCGGGCTACACATTCCATGGCCTAGCAGCTTCTCTGCAGGACTTTGAACAAAGGCCAGGGGTCTGGTGAGGATACCGGGAGGCAGGAATTGGTGGAATGTGATGGGATGTGCTGAAGGATTCATGTTCTCAGGCCAAGTCCAAGATAGCAGAAAGAATTTATAGACCAAAACCAAGACCTGGAATCTAAGTGGAGAGATAAACTGGGCTATTTTAAATTGCTGTCCAAGAAGTGTTATCTTGCTATATATATAGCAACAGAAAGGAGAAAGAAAAGCAAATGCTTCAGCAAGATCAAATATATTTTAACATATATCTCTGGGTTGTTTTCAAAAGGCCTAGAAGCACCTAGGTCAAAAGAATGAATTCCTTTTATTTTCTGTAATTCAGCAGTGAGCTTATCGCCATCATTTTCCTTCCTCCTTTGCTAAAAATCACATAAGTAACAGCGAGATGAGTGTTAACACGTGTCTGAGACTATAACTGTTTTGTCTTTTACCTAGATCATCATCTATATTAAAGCCCATGGAGAACTTTGTTTTAAAATCTGATGCTGGTAAAAACTGTGTTTCCTTCCTAGTAATAAGAACTATAACATTTACTAAGTTTCCTCTTTAACCATGGTTGCCAGGAAGCTCAGAGTCAAAGTTAGGGTTCAGTTCTTTTCCCTTCTACTTGTTATTACCATTTCCTTCATTTGGTCCTGATTTTCTATTTCTTATTTGTACTTGTGGCTTCTGCACCATTTTTGTAAATGGTTGCACATTCTTTGGGAAAAGAGACAAGTTGCATTATTTGTCACTGAACCAAGCATCTCCATCTGAGAATTCCTAAATAATCCTCGTCCTAGATCATGTCCTTAACAACCACTCTAAGAAGACACTGAGACATCCCCTTAGCACCTCTGGCTCCCACAGAAAATAACTTGAATGCCAAGGGATTTATCTATTGCTACATTTTTTAAAGTTGAGCATCTTAAAACAACAAATATTTATCATCTCACCCAGTTTCAGTGAGTCAGTAATATCGATGTGGTGTGGAACAGTTAATGTGGGTGGTTCTAGATTAGAGTCTTAGGAGATTTCACCAAGGTGTTTCTCAGGCCTCCATCATCTGAAGGCTTGACTGGGGCCAGAAGGTCAGCTTCTAGGGAGGCTTTCACTGGTCTCCCTAGGAAAGAAATCCAAGCAAGGATGACTCTGTAATGCCTTTGTGACTGGTCGGGCAGCCATACAAACTCACTTCCTCCACTTTCTACTCATTTGAAGTGAGTCACTAGGGACGAACACACTCAGGGGAGGAGGAGGATACTGCTCCTTGACAAGAGAGGACTATCACAGAAATGGGGGCATATTTTAAAAGCACCATTCAGAATATAAAATTACTTTCATTTTTTTAATAGTACATCTTGTCCAGGCACAGCTCGGTATTCAGCGTGCCTTTACCAACCCGCAAACTAGGACTGAAAAAAAAGGATGGAAAAGGAAATGCTTTTCCTCAATTGATATGCTGCTAGCATGCACCCTGTGCCTGCCTGGCTCAGGAAGTTCCTAATATGGGCAACTGTGGGAGAGAGACGGTGACCCCACATGGAGTGGGAATAAGAGAGAGGACAAACATTTCAAAAGAACAGAAAGGGAACTCTATTCCTAGCCAGTCTTCAAGGTCAGCCCCACTTGAGACCAGACTGGAAGGCTGAAACCAAGGTGTCAAGGTATCTACAAATTACACTCCTGTTTTGTCAAGCCTTCCCGTTAGACCCCAGGTGAGAAAATGAATGGTGACTCAGAGAGAGAGCTTGGAGATGGGAGCTGAGCTCACCTCTGGAGGTGAGGGCGAGTGGATGGGGAGGTGCCCATCACAGCTCACGGGGAAGCTCAGTGTTGCCAAGAGAAAGCCAGTCACTCCAATTGGCCAGGGGTTGGGTGTCTGTCCCCTGCTGTTCTGGATCTTGAGGTTCAGGCATCTTCCTAGACTACAGGGACACTAGCTTCTTCATCTAGAGAGGGACCCTTCATTGTGAAGGAGACAACAGGAAATGGGAGGCAACATGCTTTGCAGCAGCACCTCAGCCCAGCTGCCCTCAGCAAGCTCTCCCAGTGTGCTTGGTGACTCCCAGAGAGCCCTGCGCTCCCTCGTGTCCCTCAGAGCTGGAGGGTGCGGGAAGATGGAGGCTCTTGGCCAGGAGGGAGGAGGCACACGTGCTCCCTCCTACCTGCTGGGACCACCACGCACACACCCCTTAAATGGGTTTCTCCTCCTTCCCTACACCCTCCCTACACTGCACCCCTGTGTTTGGATCCCCTCCCGTCTCGATGTGCTGACACTGAGAGGGACACTGCGGTGCTCAGGGCCATTCACAGGCCAGCTCGGGATTTCTCCTCCTCAGAGTCAGCTTTGCTTTGCAAAACTGCCATAAACTACTCCAATACGAACCCACTAAGTAACAGCTCTGTGAGCTGTGTGACAGTCTTGTCATGTGGGCATTAACTAGCCTAAACTACGGGCGAGCCAGAGAATATGCTCTGGAATAAAGCACCCAACTTGGCACTTTTCCTTCTTTCTGAAGAAATCCAGGTTCCTGAGGGCACTAAATGTGTTCATTCGGTAGCACACTGCCCCAGCCCTGGGCCCACAGCTCCCCTACTCATCCACCTTCTGCCCCAGCAGAGGCCTCTTCCCAGCCCTCTGCGGTTGTGTCCGCTGCCCTCTGCGGGCGCCCAGAGAGCCCTGTTGCCTGCTGCACATGACGGCATGTCCAAGCCTACCAGAGGCGAGCCTGGAGGGAGGGACTGGAGCTGTTTGCATTTGTGCGTGGCGCAGGTACTGGTGTCGGTGCTGTACTTTGGGGAGGGATCCAGAAACAGGGATGGAGTGTGGGAAGGAGGGAACGCACATGAGGGTGTGCACGTGGTGGTGCCCAGGAGGTGGGAGGGAGCACGTGCCCACTGCTCCCGCTCCTCAGCTCCTCCCTGCCGACATGCCATCCTCCCTCACGCTCCGGGTCCACGCGATATGCAGGAGCTCAGGGCTCCTGGCAGGCACCAAACACACTATGTGAGCCATTTCTGAGGGCAGCTGGGGGGAGGCATCTTTGGGAAGCTGACTGCCTCAGCAGGGACGCATTTAAAAACTGGACACTGGATTGAGGCAAAGCCCGAGAGGTGACCATCCAGTGAACAGAGAGGAGGAAGAGTTTCAGAGGCCTGAGAGGCGATCTACACAAGCTGACAGGAACCTGATTCACACCATATCTGTGGAGACAGAGAAGAGTGGAAGGGAGAGCCTCTGGAAGAGCACAAGTCGACTTTGAAGACTAGATGTGGAAGGAGGGCGTAAAGGGCAGTAAGACCAGCGATGCTTCCCTGAGTGCTGACCTGGCTGCCTGGGTCAGGTCAGAGGATGCAGAGAAGTCTGGTGGGGCTTGTGTCATCGTGGCAGAGATGGGAGAGGCTGGAGACCAAGGCTTAGGAAAGGGAGTGAGAAGCACCAGCGAGGGCCCAGCTGAAGTGAGGGGCTCTGACTTTTTTATATTCTATTGACCCCGTGCTGCGTGAGGGTGACACTCCCTGCAGAGCAGATGTAGGAGCACGTGACACTGAGCAGATCAGTCAAGCCTGAGAGTTGTTGCGTGGGTCTGTACAGACAAGGGAGCAGGGGAATTGAAGCTGTGCTAAGAGCCTGAAAGCGCTAGACCATATGTTAAATGTTATAATGGGCTCTAGATTATTTTTGCAATCTTTTCAAATGCTCCAGAAATCATTAATTTTGTAATATGGTGATTTCTCCTGTCTGTGACCTGTGAAAGAGAATCAATGAATCTGAGGTTGGAGCTATTGAGTATTTTTATGGTCAAAAAGATTTTTTTTTAAATGGGACCACCCAGAATGTCCTACCAGCCATCGTAGGTGACTGGGTGCCTTCCTCAGAAAGGGCTGAGCTCAGGGCACGTCCTGATTTGTTTGCTCGCTGCTGGCACTCAGCTGTCCTGGCACGAGGGACCTATAGAAACCAAAAGGGCTTAGGCGAGTTGCTTCTTCTACCCAGGACTTTATTAGCATAGATGTGCTTCTCTGCCAAGTTTTATCTTCTGTTTTCTGCATTTCTTTCCTCCCTTTTTCCTCTTCCCCCAACTCTTTCCTATCTCTGCCTCCCTCTAATCCCTGGTGCTGTTAAGTGACAAGAGAATATTTGAGCCCACCCCAGCAGGCCCCTCTAGGTCATTTCCTTGGGGGCCACGCTGGTTCTGTTCCAATTACCCTGAAGAGAACAAGGCACCAGGCAGGGGGAGCAGAGCCTGCCCCTCTTTCAGTGCCCGCTGCGCTCTTTCAGGCAGAAGCCGCGGCTGTTCTTCCCAGCAAGGTCACCAAGGGTGGGGGCCGAGGCCTGAACCCAACTCTGCTGAAAGTTTCAGGGCTTTTGTTTTCTTTGGTTCTTTTTTTAAGACCTTCTGGGTTGATGGGAACTTCATCCCATCTAGAATGAATTTTCAAACCTTTGGTATTTGCTTTAAAGGTAAGTCTGCTGTGAAGACTGGTGGAAATTTCAATCATATTCCTATTCATAGTCAAGGAGTGAGTGGGAACTAAAAATACCAGCATTGGGGATTTTTTTTCCTTCTAAAGTGCTGAGCAGAAATGTGGCAAGTCCTCCCCAGACATGTCACTGGTCTGAGCACCCAGCCCTGTGAGCTTCCAGCTTCCATGTCAGCACTTAATTCCAGGGAGCCGATGACTCTCACACCAAACTGCCACTCGTTTTCAAAGCTGGTTTTCTAAACATGTGAAATGAAGTTCTCTAAATACATTACAAATTTAACAAGGAAGACAATTTGGCTACGGAGAGACCTCAGAGCAGTCAGAATGTTTGGAGTATTAAAAGCCAAATTAGCTGAGAAGTATCATCTCCACTCCATGTGCAGGCTGACATCAAGCAGTTCTAGAAGTTATTAGCAGAGCACCGTGGCCAGAGAGAGCTCCGTGCTGCTTTCAAGCTCATGTTCATTATTCATGGGCTGGTTTTTCGAGGTGCCCTCACGGGGCAGGTCGCATCTCTAGGTGAGAACAAGCCAAGCTCGTGTGGGGTTGGAAAATGTCTTACTTGAAAGCAGTCCTAGAGCAGACACTGGCTTACCGTGGACGGCTTCTTGTGAGTCGGTCTTTCCGAAAGAGGAAAGGTTCCTTTAAAAGAAAGAAAGAAAGAAGGAAAAAAAATGAAATCTGCCAACCTTTTTTTAAAAACCAGATCTGTCTTCTGGAATTAGATTTAAATTAAGACAAGATGACTCAGTCTGCCAATGCCTCATTAAAACAGAGATACGTCAAGAAGGCCAGAAGTTTGGACGTTAAGAGGTTGGATACAAATTGTTCTTCCATTTCAGGAGCTCTGCTCTCCCAAAGACAAAGGCATCTGGCAAGTTCTCCATTTCTTGCCCAACAGGGTCAAGTTGCCCCTTGGCAAAAGGACACACATTCTGATCGACAGGCTGAGTTAACAGTCCGTAGCCAAGGTAATAACTGCTTGGTAGGACCACAGCAAAGCTGATTGTTATTAGAGTTCATTAACAGGAAGCTTCATTAACTTAGGAACCACCCAGCAGTGGAGACACCATTGAAGGCCACTGAGGGACAGGTCAGTCCTTGCTGTTTTATTTTAGGGTCAGGGAGAAGCGAGAAAATATTTACCAGTGAAGTGGCACTAAGGGAAAAATTGCTAAAATCAGAAGCACCACGGTAACGCTCCATTCTGTGCCAAGACCAGGAGACAAGTGACAATGATAACAATTTCTGGTAAATTGTATTAGATAATGTTTGTCACAGAGATACAAACAACGGAGCCATTGTTTCCTGACTGTGAACTTATCTATTCCTTTCATTTAAAATCTAAGGGGAAGAAACTCATGCCCAAGAAAACAAGTCGCTCTTTGGATAAATTGCTAAAGAGATTTTGCTAATGCATAAGACATTAGGCCTAGTGACATAAAAGGAGCAGATGATCACAGAAAACACTCAAGAAACAGTAATTACCCGCTCACCCTTCCCAGCCGCCCCACCCCACCCACACCTGTCTTTATGATTAAATTCAGCCCCATGTTCTGGCCAGATAAAATTAATATGTAAACATTATGTATTAAGTAATACATAAGTTAATACATAATTGATATAAAAATAATACCTAAATACCCCATATAACTTGTTACCTGTTCAATTTTGGGTACATTCATCGAGCTCCATGGCTAATGTGGAGGTAAGTATCTGGACTTAAGGGACAGGCTGCCATTGACTGGACTGTCTCTGCCACTCACTAGCTGTGTGACTCAGAAAAGTCCCTCCCCCTTGCGGGCCTGCCTTCAGTATTGTCTGAAATCATGGTAATAGCATTAAACGGCCTAACCGCATCTGGCTTGGCGTAGGAACTTCCTAAATCATATTATTGTCTTGAGTGGCCTGTTTAAATGACAAAGAGCAGGAGGTCCATCTGTTCATTAATGCCTTT
This sequence comes from Scalopus aquaticus, assembly GCA_004024925.1. Lineage (NCBI taxonomy): Eukaryota > Metazoa > Chordata > Mammalia > Eulipotyphla > Talpidae > Scalopus > Scalopus aquaticus. The sequence goes on along the minus strand of PVIJ01003919.1, from coordinate 18,499 downwards.
ATTTACATCATTATGGTGCGCATTTTATGTTCCAGGTCTGAAGCACCCAAGTTATCTTGGAGCCATCTTCCTGGGGCTCCGGGGGGACGGGGTAATCTTACATAGCAGCCCTCTCACCCAGGGAAGGATCAGGCCAAGCCAGTGAGCCCAGACTGACTCCCTTGAAGCGCCCTCAGGTTACCACAGAGAAGTTGTTCTCCAACCTTTGTGGTCCCCAAACCTCTTTACACTCCCCAAAAGTACTCTTTTCTCTTGTTCCTGCTGTCACAAACAAACATAAACTCAGTGGCATAAAGCAACATAATTTTATTACCTTCCAGTTTTGAAGGTCAGAAGTCCTAAGTGAGTCCCTCATTCAGGTGTCAATCAGGCAGATTCCTTCCGGAGCTGTGGAGAGAGGGTCTGTTTCCTCCTCATGCAGCTTCTGAAGAGCACTGCGTCGCTTGTGATGCGCCTGACCTCTCCTCACCGAGCGCTAAGCTTTGTTTCTGGCATCTCCTGGTGCGCCCACTGATCCCCTCTTAGAAGGACCCACTGACTGCATCACCTTCGTCCAGATAATCCAAGGTGCTCTCCCACCTCAAGATCCACACCTGTAAGTTCCTTTTGCACATAAAGCAACACTCACAGGCTCTGAGGATGAGGATATGGGCGAGGCCCTTCCTCAGCCTGCCACAGACCCCAAATAGTTATGGTTCCGTGGATTTTATCTGCCAGGTCCACCATGCTAGAAATTAAAACAGAGGTTTCAACAGTATCATCTATTTACTAAAAACAATAAACTCCTAACAGGTTAACACAATGTTTTAATGAAAAACAATTTGATTCCCCCCAACTCCAAAAAAAGCAGTTAGAAGAGTGGAATGATATCACATTTTTACAAATCTCCTTAATGTCCAGATTAATAAAAGACAACTGGGTTGTCATATCTGTTGTGATTTTTTTTTTTTCGCTTGAAGTATAATGTGAATCTAACCTTACACAGATATATAATCGGAAAAGGACTGTATGTATTCATAGCTTTTTGATATAATTGTGGCTAGTCTTCATTGAGACTACAATAAAATTCAACAAGTGGTAGTTTCTTAGAGTTTAGCTGTAATATGTTATCTGGAAACATCCATGAATTTTCATACTCCATTGCAGTAAACCCATTGGCTCAGCTCATTTTGAGGCCTCTTTCAATGTTCTTTTATCAACATATGATTTTATCACATCATGTTAAAACACTGGTCATTGGAAAATATTGGCTCACTAAGGTATACACTCCCACACACTGACACATTCCATTACACAATATTTAAAAATCACACTCATTAATATCATCATGAGTTTATCAGAAAAGTCTCTGGGAAGCTGTCAAAAAGTTTTCCAAAATTCTAATTTTCCCTGAAAACTGAAATGTTGTTATTGGCAGCAAATACTGTCAGTTGTTTTTCTGGAAGTCATAGGCTCACTTCGTTCATTTTTGAGAAAGTCTGCCTAGTACCCAAGTCTGAATAATCACAGACAATAAGTCTTGCTTTCAAGTAAAAATGATGATCTGGAGAAAAAGTGGTCGGAGCAGTTTGCAATTCAACCAATCAAACACGTGCTTTTCTTTGAAACAATCACCACAATTGGTGTGCAACATAAGGCCTTTATCTGTGCCTCCTATTTTGTCAGACAACAGAATATTTAAAAGATATACACTCAAGAATGTAGAATAAAATTAACATTTTTTATTGCTTCATCAAGTACATTCTTTACTGGAAATAACTTTGGCTTAATAGACATAAGCAGGTATCTTAGTATTATTATGAAAATAGTTTTGACCTCAATGGATGCCCTGAAAAGTCTTGGGGATTCCCAAGGGTCTAAAGACCACACTTTGAGAACCACTGCTATATAGAAGCCAATACCCCCAAGAGATTGGGGATCAAGAAGGAATGTTTGGGAGACTTTCGTTTGTTAGAAATCACAGAGGCAGCTCTCGATAGCAGACACATTCTTGGGATAGGCACATTTCTCAATCCTAACTTAAACCCTTTAGAACCTAATTTCCCTTCCTTGAAACCATAGTTTCACTGTCTGAATGATGAAAAGAATCTTTCCCTTAATGGTTTCAAAAGTTAATCATGAGAATCAAACTTCAACAATATTGTGATAATAAGTTTTCTTAACAGTTTTATTGTCGTGTAATTGACATGAAATAAACTCTTCATGTTTAAAGTATACAATATAGGTAAGTCCCTGAAACTGTTGCCATATGAACATATCCATCACCCCCAAAAGGTCTCTCAGGCCCCTTGGTAATCCTCACCTCCCACCTGGATCCACACACCTTGGATCACCAGGTAAAAGCTGACTGATTTGCATTCTGTCAACATAGATTGCTTTGCATTTTTAGAAATGTTACATAAATGAATTGCATTATACATAGTCTTTATGTGCCAGATTTCTTACATTCAACAAAATGATGTTGAGATTCTCCATATCGTCTGTATGAGTTCTTTCTGTCTTATCTGGGAGAAGTGTTTCATTGTATGAACACACCACGGTTTATGTATCTAGTCACCTGTTGGTGGACCTTGGGTTGTTTCTGGTTTTAGACTATTCCAAATAAAACTGCTCTGAATATTTGTGTACATATTTTTGTATGAACATCTGCTTTCATTTTATTTGGGTAAATACCTAGGAGCAGAATGGCTGGATCATATGGTAGGCACATGTTCAGTGTTTTAAGAAACTACCAAACTTTTCCAAAGTGGTCGCGCTATTTTATATTCTCTCCGGCAGTAAGTGACAGTTCCAGTTCTCCCACGTCCCACCCAATACTTCACGTGGTCATCTTTTTTAATTTCAGTGATTCTGATATGTGCATAGCATGTGTTAAAATGACATAAATGCCAAAATCAGTATACAAATATGAGGTTTCTGTATAATCTTAGTGTATATGCATTTAGCTTATGTACACTTCCAATCATTAGTCAGTTGTTTGGAAATATTTTCTAAGGTTTTCAGGACATTTTGAATTCTTTTTTTTTTTAAAGAATTATTTATGTATACAGGAACTGGGGTGTAGGCCAGAGGTGTGGGAGGGTGAGAGGATTCACCAGAGACAGAGTGGGGAACTGAACAGGTGGATCTACTGAAATACACTGCTGAGGGGAGCAGCAGGCAAGACAGGAGAGGTCTGCTGTGCCATGTGGGTCAGCTCCCTGGCCAGGGATCGAAATGGTTCTGCAGTGGCTGCTGATAGCTTCATAGTGCTGAGACTTAATCCCTTGCCCCACCAGGAAGGTCCCCCATTTTGAATTCTTAATTAAGATGGCAAATAACTCAATAGTAATCATGATAGGTTTTTCTTTTATCTTCCAGAAAAACCTAGTGAGTAAACTTGAGACTATTCTCTTCCTACCTCCTAAATTTTCTCCAAACCACTTCATATCTACATTTACACACAGTCAAATAGACACAGCCTGGGAGGATTTTACAAATTTAAGGGTCACTTAACTAACCTGTGCCAATGACACTGGTACTTTCTGCTGATTCTGTTGCGTCCTTATGTCTGTAGGCTGGTTCTTATTTTCACTGCGGAGGCAGCTCCACCAAGGTTTGGAACTTGAGTTGGCTGGAGGGCAGAATATGTTCAGCACCTTCCTGTAGCTACTTCTTAAACAGGAATAACCTACACAATCGATCTGTCTTGGAGACATTCCGCTTTGCATCCCCGAATCACACTGAATCTCCTGCCAGAAGGCCTTGCTAACTCTGATTGCTAAGGAGGAAAAAATAGATTAAATAGTAGGGAAGACCAGAATGATTTCTAAAAATAAAGACTAATTAGATACACTTTTTAAAAACAAATGCTTAGTTCCTTGTTTTTCCCCTTAATGTTAATTTGTGATGTTAATGCTTATTGTTGATAAACCCTTTCTCCCCGCCCGCCCCCCCAGTGTTGGGGGCCTGATAATTTATATAACACTTTTAAATACAGCATCTCATACGATTCTTACAGGAAACCGAGAAGGAATGCCCATTTTAGAGATTAACGATGTGCAACCACCCTAAACCCAGCAGGTTCAGCATCAGTCCAAGCAGACTTGCTCCGTTAGTCGTTGTCATAGCTGCTGAAATTTATCGCCCTCCACCGCATTCCACCCCACTCCGCCACGCCGACCACGCCACACCACCGCTGCTGCTGCTTCTGCTTCTAAGCCCAGTCTCTGACCCAGGTGTGCCCACTCACACAGGCCCACACCCTACTCCCACCATCAGGCATGCAAGTAGGCCTGCAGAGGTCCGTCATTGAGGGGAGGGCGGAAAAACCTGACAATTCTCTCGTTACCCTACAAATGAAAACAAAAAAACTGGAGGTTTGAGAAAGTGTCTTACCCAAGCAGCAGCTGCTAGTTTTCTATTACTGTGGAACAATCAGCACACACTCAGCAGCTCAAACAACTCCAGGTCATGTGTCAACATGCCCGTGAGTCGGGAGTTCAGGCACAGGTGCTGTGTCCTCTGTTCTGATATCAAGGGGATGTCAGAAGCTGGAATCCTAGCTAAGACTTGGGGTTCTCTTCCAAACTCACATGGCTGCTGGAAGAGTTCAGGTCCTTGCAGTTGTAGGGCTGCTGTTCCTGTGAGCTTGCTGGCTGCCTGCCAGGCTGTCTCAGCACCTTGAGGTTCCTTGAGTCCTAGTCATGTGACCTCACACGACATGGCAGCTCACTACCTCAAACCCACGGAGGAACTTCTCTTCAGCTGACTTTGTCTATTTTATATAACATACAGTGCTTATCCCAGCACCCTTGTCATTTAACATAAACTAACCAAGGGATCCACTATCCCAGCCCAGTCAAAGTACCCACATGCAAGCCAGGAAGGGACCAGACATGGTTTGAACTCTGTGGGGTGGAATCTTGGCAGCCATCTTAGAGATCTTCCCTCCACAGACTCACAGATCTCGTGCAAGCAGCATTCAGTTCCAGACAACGCAACTGTTTTCCACTTGAGCTGAAGAGATGGATCATTGGGAACTTCAGCACCTATACATCTGTTCTCAATCACATCCATGTCCCCCGCTGTGCTCCTCTTCAAAGTCAGTGAGTCTCCTCTTCCCCCAACAAAGGACATACGGCAAGATCCAGATTGAGTGACTTGATCTTGGTTGGGGCTTGTCTGAAGTAGGTCAGGAAGGTATCCCAAGTGCCAGAAGGAGCACTACTGATGGTGACACTCTCCCTGGGTGGGTGACAACATCTTTTCATCCTGTACACAGACAAGATAGGCCTGTTGTCTGCGGCTGTCAAGCCCCTTTGCGGAAACTGGCATCCTTTGCTTCTTCACGTTCTAGTTTTCCCAGTGACTGTTTAGAACACAGCACTGCCCGCTAACCCCTATTTCCAGTCATAGTTTGTTTAGAGGTTCTCAGTCATGTCAAGGCATGGCCCCAATACCTGGGGCTGTTCTCCGGGGAAGTCACTCCTAGCTGTCCACGACATCTGTTCTCCCCCAGGTGGCACAAAGGTAAATGACATTTCCAAATCTCTCTCGAGGGCGGTATGGCCACTTACTTGTGTCTCTCCAGTGGAGTGTGCGCAGAAGTGACGTGAGGATTTGCTGTCCTGGCCCTTACCGTCCCCACACTTGCTTCTCTGGGCACTTCCCCCTTACTTTGGCTGGCTGTAAATAGGGGAAACCACAGTGGCAGGAAGCAGGGCGGAAAGCTGCTTTCAGAACACATAGAAGATTTCAGACAGTCTTCTATGTATGGCCTTGAGACATTTACTGTTTAGACCTATTTGTTACCTTAGCCTGACCTGAACTAACACCTTCTCTTCTGCCTCCACACCTCCTAGCCCAGTGTTCATCAGGGACTAAGCAATTGGATCAAGGAATGAATAAGTGGACATTTATTCCTATGCAGGAATCTCACCATCTTCTATTCATTTTCTTCTAGCAGGCGATAGAATTTCATCTTAACAATGAATGCTAACCTGTATGTGATACAGATAAAAGCTGAGATTCAGAAGTTAAAGAACTTATGCAGAGACAATGTTGGGAAGCAGCAAAGCAGGCTTCAAATGCAGGTGCTCTTTCACTTTCCATCCAGGCTTCCTATCTGCCACTGTCCCCACTTCAGGGTCACCCGCCACTGAACCCTCTGCTTGCTTCATCAGGCGGAGCACCAGGTTCACTGCCAGCCCAAATGCCACCTTGTGCAAACTGCAACAGGGCACTCTTCATCAGATATTTTGAGGCTACCTGCCAGAAATCTGTTGCAATAAATATACATGTTTTCTATATCACGAATGTTCAGTGTTACTCCCTAGGTTGTTCAGTGTTCAACCTATACAACTGTGCAGGGCTGTCCGGGAGAACAACAACAAATTGTCATGTAAAGTCTGATCAAAATTTTAATATGGTTGTTCTGTACAGTCAAGCCTTGGAGCCAGAGGACTCTTTTCTGTGGGAATTTGTTGCCTCTATTGTTGCAGGCATTTGGGGGGAGGCTGTGGCTACTTGTCACTCATCAGCCAAAACTTGAGACACAAGACAGGAGGTTTAATCAGGTGCCTGCACAGGTGAGGACATGGCAGTCCACTGTCACAAAGGCCATCTACCCAAACTGGGGGAAAGCAGGGATTTATATGGGGGAATAAAAGGGGAGGGGAGAGGTCTGTCTCAGTGGGATTTCAGGGAAATAGGCAGGGTTTTCCAGGGACTGTATTCACACTCCTTTTCCTTCCAAATTTGGTCTTCACCAGCTCTGTCATGGTGCTAGTGGGTGTGCTTGTCTAACCTCTGCCTCCATATTGGTCTTGGCCAGTTTTGTCTGCAAGAAAAGATAAACAGGAGCAGAGCAAAGATGAACAGGCTGAGGACAGGAGTTGTGGTGACCAGGCCAGTGACACCTCGTTTCCTTTTCCATCAAAACCTACTCACGGGTGCCTCAAGGAGAGGCTCACCCATCGTTTCTCCTGGCTTCCATCCTTGAACTGTGACACTCAGTTCCCAGGAGCAGCAACAGATGGGATGGACAGCTTGGTTTGCTCCGCCCAGAAATGCAGTGGCTCTGAGCTTACAGACCCCGGTAAGGGCAGGAGGGAGCTTCTGCAGAGTGGCAAACGTAGCCAGACTGCCCCTTATTGTTCTCTGTTGATCTGGAGATCACATTGTTCCTCCTTTATTCTGCAAACTGGAAAGAAAAATGAGTGGGGGAAGGGTGGGATGCATTCATTGGAGCACCCTTTAAAGGAATCAGGTATTTGTGCTCCAAGGCAGTGCACTAGGAACAGCCTGGGAAGAGAGGAGAGAGGGTTTATTAAAATCTGACACAGTCACCAGAGGGCTTGCAGGGTCCAGGGAGCTATAATTCTCAGCTGCTGCTACCCATGTTCACATTGTTTCTTGGTTTTTCTTTCCTTGAATGTGGATTTCTCTGCTTTAGGAGAGGAACTGCTTCAGAGCAGAATGAATTTGTAAAGTTAACTTTAACTCCTTTGGAAAGAGACATTTGGGCTCTGTCATCTGGATGGCCACCAGCCACCAGAGGTTCCTTTGTCACTGTGAGTCTATGTTTCTTCATCTGTGTAGTGGGAGAAGTAATCGGACCTATTCTGCAAGATTCTTGAAAGAACGTGCGGGAAAATTAATGTCAAAAGCATTTCTCGAACTGCCTGGCATCAAGCAAGCACTTGGGAAATAGGAGCGATAGTTTTCAATATAACAGTAACATAAAATTAATACCTACCTTTCCCAAGGGTGACCGGACAGTTCTCCACATCCTGTGCCATTTTGCAAGGTTTCGCCCAAAACTGAGTCCTTAACATCACGAAAGAAATTCTGCGAGAATAAAAACCATAGAGAAGGAGGAGTTCTCTGCCTTAATCTGCACGCTCACTCTGCCTGCCTCGTCTGAGTCCTCCTGCTTTCCCGCCGTGGATGGTGGCAGTAATTTTAACAGGGCCACGTCTTCTGAGGCTAAGAGATAAAGACAGAACTAGTCTAGTGAAACTACCACGGAGCCAGGGAGTTCTGATAAAGACATTTATTATTAAATTGTGCAGACCCTTTGGACTGGGCTCCAGCTTCTCTCACCTGCCAACCCGACACTGCTGCTCTCAGAGCTGGACTTAAACACAGGGACGTGCACCCATAGAAGAAAGAGAACCCCAGGGGTGCGGATTCATCCATCCAAGGAATGATGAAGCAAAGCTTGCACATGATTTCCCCCTCCTCCCCTTTCAGGCCTCCTTTATTGGCAACTAGTCCTCAGTAAAAAGAGATACTGACTGGAATTTTTTCAAATTGATTTAAAAGTCCAATATGGTGCAAATGTGGTTATAAAATGGCTGTTTATTCAAGTAGAACAGATATTCAGGACAAAAAAAAAGGGAGAATGAAGGTGGAGGAGTAAAGGACACTCCTTGCAACTGAATGACAATGAGCTTTCAAAGGCACAGAACCGTTGTTATGCAGGCTGTGTGCAACAGAAACAACCGTACATGTGCAACACAAATAACTGTACGCGTATAACATAAACAACTGTACATGCACAACATAGACAACTGTACATGCCCAACATAAACCAATACCTGGTGATCCTGAAAGACTCTCAAACCCCCTTCCCTTCAGCAAACAGTAATGGCACACCCAGCTGTGCTGTCTTTGAAGTTGCCCTCTCCCTTCTCCCGGAAAGCTCTGATCACATTGCCAAGGTCGCTACAAGGTCACAGAGGGGGTGGAAATCACTGTTTGAAGCTCATTTTAAACATTAGGCATCACTAGAGACCAGCATAGTATTTCTGTTCTATAAACCTGTCTGCAGCTTGCCACCTGCAGGCATGTGGGTTAGGCTACAGAAGCAGAGGGCACTGGTGGGGCACACTTCCTGCTCCTGGCTGCAGGGGGGTGTGGCAGGCTGCATTTTCCTCCTTCAATGATGAAATACAGTCTCGAGTCAGGAACTGAGCAACACACGCCTGCTGGTGAACACTCAAGACTGGGCCGGTGAGCGACCTGGTCCAATATTACAAAGGGGTGCCTCCTCTCTGGGTCCTAGATCTGCTGTGTTGCTAAAAGAAAAAGAGTGATTAAAAAACGTTGACCTATACTATCATTGTTTGTTTTTCAGTTAGATCCATAGTAGTGGTGAAAGGCATATTGCAGTATCTACTTACAACCTTTGATGAAATGTGCCTATTGGTTGCTGTGGATTTTAACATGGAACTCATTGCCTGGGGTCTGTACAACTTTCGTGGTTTCACTAAATAAAATTCTCTGGATGTTAGGCGGGGGAAGAAGGGTGCCTCTCCCTCTAGTTTTCGGGGACCCACCTTTCATTGCAGGGGAGGTGGGTTGGAGAGGCACATGCGCTGCCCGCCTCGGGGTCATGCCCTCGCCCACAGCAGGCGAAATGCGCCAAGACCACTTGCTGCTGCTGTCAACGGACTTCGAGACAGAGCTGGGGGGTCCTCTCTCCTGGCCCTGCAGTGGGGAAGCGCCTATGCTGCCAGAGTAAGCGATAGTGGGGCATGTTACTTCAGCCCCACTGTTACGTCACGGCCCACCTCCCGGACGCATGAAGGGGTGCACATATGATGGGTCCGAATTTTTTAAGGGGGAAAAAGAGTTCTTCGGAGCTTGAATAAACCTCTTAGGAAATTCCAGTGAAGTCATTTTTTCTTTGTTTTTGTCTCTTTTTTTAGTAGGTTGATCTTGAGGTTCATACTGAATGGATATTATAAATACTTCCAGAAATCAGTAAAAGATGGGAAAACGATGGGATGTTTTCTGGGTCAGACTGAGTTTGTTCTGAAAATGGAGCCTGTGTAAAGTTTGATGATGGATAATGAGGCAGAGAGATGAGAGGGGTTAACAGCATGGAAGGGAGTTTGGGGGTTGGTGATGGGGTGATGAAATTGGAATGAAGTGCCACAGAAATGGGGAGAGAGGGAAGAGGAGAGGTTGCTAAGCAACTTCCTGGGGCAGAGGAGAGAAATCTTGCACGAGGCGCTTTCCAAAGAGCGGCTTTGCACCCTGGGTGGCTATCTGGGGCCGGAACAAACAGACCCAGAGGTTGGTCACACCTAGTAGGCAGCCAGCCGTTCATCCCGAGCTGCTTCCTGCCATAACAAACACGCAGGAGAGTCAAGGGCACAGAGCCCTGGGGGGAGGGCGGCACACAGTCTGAATGGCAGCCGGGTGCAAAATAAAAATGAAAGCTGTTTATTCCACAATTTGTGCCACGGAGGGGATAATGGCACGACTGTCGGCACCAAGAGACGTGGTTTCAAAATACATTTACTGGCTGCCAAGTAGGTACCAGGAGCGGTTTCACTTGTGGGGAAGAAACAAGAGCTCGTCCATAGGCCGCTCCCCCTCGGTGTGACAAGCTCACTGCAGACTGCGCCCCGGCCTCGGGCCTATGGAACAGAGCCCGAGAGCTCAGAGCAGGGGCTCGGGAGCCGGGCTCTAGCCCAGGCTGCGTCTCTGGCTGCGGGACCTGCCGAAGTCACTGCATCTCTCATGTGGAAAGCGGGAAGGATCAGGAGCAATGTCCCAGAGAACTGCCTGCTGACAACTGTCTTGCAAGGACGACGTTGAGCCAACAGGAAGCTGGTTGAACAGGTGCTGAAGAAGGAGTCAAGGCCCAGAGGTCATCTCGAGCAGGACACGAGTGCCTCTGTGGGCACACAGGTGGCGTCCGCCCGGCGAGGCTACACCTGTGAGGCTGGGCCCACCTACTTCTCACCTCTGCTATCGCATGGTTGCTCGACCATCCTGCCGGGGGTTGCACACCGTCGTGAGACACTTCTCTGGATGAGGAGGCACAGACGCACCCCGCAAGGGAGAACTGAGTCTGAAAGCTCAGAATTGCTGTGCACCCGCCTGCTCGCCTGCTCGCCTCTTCTGTTGCTGGCGGGAGGCGAGCCTGCGCCCGTCAGTTACTTCCTTCGCCGTCAGCAGAGTTCTGCTCCGCTCCTCCTCGCGCAGGCCCTTCTCCCTTCCTTCTCCATCTCCAGGCTGCGCCGCCTGGGTGTCCCTGAGCTCACGAGGGAGCTTTGCACGTGGAGCCTCCTGGTCGCATAAGCAGGCTGCCTGTCGAACAACAATAAATTTCACTCTGCAGACCAGCAAGTGGGGTCTCTATTGCCCCCACAAGCGCATGCATGACACCTGGATGGCAAGACCCAGGCCAGCTAATTGCCACAGACAGAGGAGAGCCCAACTGTGCAAGAGGCAGGAGACTGAGGGTACAAACTCTCTATGGACAAAAGGGGAAGGAGGAAGATGTCCTGAAAGAGGAGGAGGAAAAGCCCTGAAGGCCCCTCGCCTCTGCAGGCCCGGGGTGCCTCCCCCAACCCGCTGTGTCCCCATCAGGAGCCGTCACTCCCGTGTCCAGACCCAGATGGCCAGCCCCCGCTCCCCCCGAGATGGAGAGCGCCCCCTCTACCCTCAGGACTTGCCAGGAGACAGAAAATGACTAGGCTACAGGAAAGTCCCCGTTTTCCGCCCCAAAGGAGCGGTTTTGGTCAATCCAGATAAAGGCTGAGATTCCCAGTTCTCTCATTTGATCCACTCCTGACAGTCTCTGACTGGAGATATGTAGAAATTCCTCTCAATGCCTCACTCCCAGGCTAGCCCATCATTTCTGCGTGTAAGTACCCGGCCTCTTCTGGGCCACAGAAAAAGGCCGCAATCGCTCCCTGCGCGCCGGCTCTCTTCAGGGCCCTCCGTGGTCGGCTGGCTCTCTCCATCCTCACCCATCTGTCACGCTGGCCTGGGGCCCACTTACAAGTTGATTTGACCCTTGACCTCGGGCACACACCCAAGCAATATGGGCTTGGATGGCCAGCCTGAGTAATGCCGGAGGTGCCATCTGTCCCGCAGGAAGATCATCCTCTGTGTCATTCCTGAAGCATCGGCTCCATATTTTAATCACAGCTGGTAACTGTTATTTGCCAAGATGAAAGCAACCTGACCAGTAAGGCAAGGAAGGCACATGATTCAGGGGTGACTGGATGTTAGCTGAGAGTTTTGCTTCACAAGAGGAATTCCTGGAAAAATATGAGTAACAACAACAAGCAGTAATAGTCAATGAAATCAGAAAAATGCTCAAGAATAAGGAATTGACAAAAAACTTAGAAAAACCCAGACAGATGGCTATACCCTAGGGGAATAACTTAGCAAAGGGTTTTGTCAAAAATCAAAACGACTAAGAAAGTTCTTGAAGTCATCTCTATGGGTGATCTGAATGGAAGCTGCCTTTTCTCATCTCAGAATCCGCCCACGTTTCTCTTGGAGAAATCCCAAACTCCAGCTTTTCAAGAGCATTGGCTGTCGTGGAGGGAGAGGGGCAACCGGAGAAATAACACTCAGTCCCAGAGCGAGAGGATTAGAAGGCAACTCTCTGCTCCGAAGGTCTCTAGGCAGAATCGGAAGCGATTGCTGAAAAAGCCAGTCTCAAAATACTCCCTTAGCTTGGATTTACTGAATGAGCTTATCAGACATGCCTGGTTACCAGGAGAAAGCAACTGGTTCCTCCCCACAGGCACCCCTTCGAGCCCCCTGTGGCCTGGGCTGTCCCCACCTCGGGGTCCATCCCAAGCAGAGCTTAGAGTTTTTCCAGTGGCTCCAATATACTAATAGCTCCAGACCAGACCGTGCAATCTCTTACATATATTTTTATTTTTCTGATGTTAATTTAAGGTCCCTCCACTTCCACTCTGCCTCCCCCTCCCCGCCACACACACACCTCGGGCCTGCCTTAGGTTGGAAAATTTGTTGAAGGAAGGGAGGGTAGAAAGAGCCTGAACATCTTAGTTAAGAGGGAGGAAACTCTCTCCTGAATTTCCCTTTCAATTCACTGTGCCTGCTTCAGAACCCTCAGGCTTGAGCTCAGGGCGTGAAAGAATTAAAGAAACGAGTTTGAAAGACATGCGTGGGTGTAATCCAGTAGCGGGGCTCCCTGGGAATAGACTTATTATAGCACAGTGGGAAGATGGGAACACAGATGCTACGTCACTAGCCACAGTTAGAAAATGGCCGAGCGTGTATTTGAATCCGGGAGACCCAGCCCCAGAGTCCAGTGGGGAGATTCCGTTCCTCTTGACATGAGCCGTGTCTCCCCTGACCTCCCTCAGTAGCAGGCAGCCCCCACCCTCACACCGCACACCCCTGAAGGGGCTGCTGCGGTCCTCTGGGCCAGGGTCCCTTCCAAGATGACGCTGGCTTGCGTTATGTCAGCTCTTTGCTGAAGAGCTCGTCTGGCTGTTCTCTGCCGGCCAGGCTCCAGTCTGAGATATTCAGACACGCAGACCCTCCATGGTGTCTCAGATGACAGGCCCCCTGAAGGAGACTGTTGGTTCACCGACTTCAAGTGAGGGAGACTCCCAGCTCCTACCAGCTCTCTGCAGACACTGGCGCTGCTTTCAAGGGCGGCGGCCCAAGGCGGGTGCTGAGCTGAGTCACACGCCTGACTTCACATCTCTGAGCACTTCTTCCATAGGTGACCTGACACCTCAGCCTTTGGGAGACTTGACTATGACTCAGAAAGAACAAAAGGCTGCCCTTAACATCCTATATCCATGCTGGAGGTGATGCTTTTCAGAGCAAAGCGCCAGCTCCTCAAAGAAAAAAGGAGGAAGAAAGGAAGGGAAAGAGAGAGGAAGAAAGTGCAAGAAATGTTACAGGGCAGGGAGAGGGGCACCCCAGATCCCCCAACCGTGCTTGCTCTAAGTAAGTTCTGCCATCCGCCACATCAAGACAAAACATATAGACCTTTAGTGGAAAGAAACTCGAATACAATGAGTGTGCAACACAGAAAAGACAAAGAATACAGTTTCCAAATCAAGCACCCAAAGTCGGCCGTCCGCTCGCGAGTAAAAGTCTACCCAAATGGGATTGGCCCAAAGCAGGCCCCAAAGCCTGCCCCAAGTCTAAAACACCTTTCGGCAGGGACCTGTAGAAAAGGATCAGAAACAGCCAGGTAAGTGTGGGGGAAAAGAGCAAGATCAAAATCAAGATCAACATTGCCACTGTCACCTCCCCGCGGGTCTCTCACCCACGTCTGTTTCAAGCAGTCCAGGCCAGTGCAGCTTCTTTACGTGTCTCTCTGCTCCTTGTGCCTCTTCTGGCCTCCACCCTGCTTCCTTTTCGTTCTCCCCTCCAGCTTCTTCTCATCTCTCCCTTGGGTGGGGCGGGAAACCTGGACTCTCCCCCTTTCCCTGGGGACCACCTGTTACAATTTTTATTCCACCATTTCTATGGTGGTGGAGATCTCAGGGTGAAGCCTTAGAAGACAATGTTTTAGGGTTCCAGTTTGAAAGAAAAACAACAGTCATTCGCCAGGTCTTGTCCATTGAGGCAAACAAAAGTCCTTCAATCCTGGAAAATTGTTTATCAGTCCATGTCAAAAGAAAAAAACATCTAGAGGCATTAGCCAAGACAAAACAGCAAATATTAGCAAAATCACAGGGAAAAATCTTGAAACTGGTTCAACTTCTCTAAAAACCAGTTCTCTCCACCTTGATCCCAATTTTACTCAACAGTACAGCAAAATATTTAAACTGAACCTACTTTCAGTCCATTTCACCAATTTTTGCATAATGTCACGGGACAGAATAACCAAAGAATTCTAGCTGGCTTTGTTGGAACTCTGCACGGAGGATCAGAGTGAACTCACATCCAGCCCGTGCAGGCTTCAGGAACAAAGTCTGTCTCACCAGACTCCACTTGGGTTTCCTCTCCTCGAGGTTACCAGGGCTTTTTCTTTTTCCGGGTGTCCAGTCCTGCCAACGGAGGCAAGCTTCCTCACCTCCTTGGAGGTCCCTGGAACCCTACAAACAAAGCAACAGGTTCTCCTTTTCCTGGTTCAGTTCAAATTCAACTTCCTGGAAGAATTTCAATCAAAGCCACACAATCAAACACGCTCCATTTTTTGTTTTAGTTTAAGCAGACAAAATTCTCTATTGAAATTATGCAAAAATAGACTCTGCGATGAGTAGTAAAAATTACTACCACTATTTTTCATACTATGTTGGAATCAAGGGGAGAGAGAATGCAATCTCAAGTTAGCTCTGTTTAAAAAAAAAAAAAAAAGTAACAATGCCGCAGATCCTGGTCAGGCAAAACAAGAAAGCTTTCTTTGAATCAAAACAAAATGCAAAAAAATCACCAGCATTGATACCAGAATTTCAGGTTTTCAGCCAGGAGTGGACCCCAGGCTGCAGGACCAGTGCTGAGTCCCGGCCACGAGACTGCTAGGGGCTGGCATCACACCAAGCTGCAGCAGGAACTTCGCTGATGTTCAGGCAAGCAAGCGAAAGGAGACAAATTTGTTTAGACAAAGAAAAAGTTTATTCGAGAGAAAAGGAACAGAAATAAAGTGGGAGTCCCGGGCAGGTGGAACCAGGCCAGGGAGGGGCAAGGAAGCCGAAGTGGAGTGAAGTGGATTCGTGCTTTAGGGAATAGAGACCTGCTTTCCCTAATTATCCTCGAGCCCCAGCAGTCTCTTTGTGATTGGTTAGTTCTTGGTGGTCTCACTTGCTGCCTTAATGTCTCTGTGCCCAGAACTAAGTCTCTGTGTCCCAGCCCTTATCTTAGCATAATTGTCTTTTATTATCCTTGACCCCCCAGAATGTCCTGCTGTCCCCAGTCCTGGGGTTTTGATTAGCTCCCTTTGGAAATTGTTGCTCTTATCTTTGGATCTTCCCTTATTCCTCTTGTTGCCCCTTCTCTCAGAAGCTTCTTTAACTCTCCAGGGGTCCCTGCCTGCTCTGTCCTTGAAACTACCTGATTATCCTAATTTGCCCTATGTTTCAGTATTATTTCAAATAAAACCAATTAAAATCAGGTTTATCTCCAACATTATATTCAGTCCTGTGTAGGAAACTTTTTACTGTCAAAATTTCCATCAATTGGAATCAGTTGAGGTCTTTTACTAGAAACAATTTCTTTCAGAAACAACTTCTGCGTATACCAAACCATTGAAACATACAATATTGCAAGACAACAATCAAAATTGACAATTTGCATATCAGGTACTGAAAGGTATTATAAAAATTCCAGAAAACCAACGTTAACATTTCTGTACATGCCAAAGTTTTACTTTTTTTTCAAGTGACAATGCTTTCCTTTCAATTTTACTTTACTAGGCAAACCAAGTAGGACAAATTTAATGCCCTTCCCAGGAAGAAAGGCAGACATTTTGTGGAGTGTCTCAGGAGCTCTACTGAGGTTCCACAAAATTTTCTTTGATTACCCAAATGACAGACTACCAATTTTTTTACTTTAATTCAGACTTTTGGGAAGCTTTGTCATATATATCAGAAAACAGCAGCAACAACAATATTCAATCTCTATGAACGCTCTGGCTCAACTCAGCAGTACTGACGGAGGAGATAGAACTTAAAGGAAAAAAAAGGAATCACAAGACCAGAACCTGACTCACACAAGGAGGTGGGGTGGGGGGTGGGGGGTAAGCAGCATGACCATTATGCGGTGATAACCAAAAATCCTTAGGAGCCAGTGCCTAAAGCTGAGTTGAAAGGGGAGATGTGGAGACTGAGCCCATTGTGAAATCCCTGCTTCCCTTTCCAATCCCGATGGTTATTCAGGATCAGCAGCAAACAAACCACTCGTGGAGAGAATGAGCCCCTCCCGATGAAAGAGAACTCTAGCAGCGCAGTCTCTGCAAGGACTCCGGGCAGCAGCTGTCCCTCTGCCCACCTGTGCCTATACAGGTGTCCTTCTGCAGGGCAACCAACTCTGTCCCTCTGCAGGGCATCAGCCTTCCTGCCTGCCCATGACCAGGTCTTCTCTACACTGACCCCCTCAGCAGAGGCAGCTCTCCTCAGGGCTGCCTGCCTGCCTGCAACCATGCAGTCCTCTCTCTTAGCAAACCTGTCCCTTTCAGGGCAGCTCTTCCTGCCCGCTTGTGCCTATGCAAGCCTCCCTTATTCTTCTGTCCTTTCCCCTATTAAACCTGTCCTTTAAATATAACAAACGTTTCTGCCTTGTGGAGAAACTTGCCACATGCCGCTGAAACGGAAGCTCTGGGGAAACATTTCCCAAAGTGGACCCAAGACCCGGCTCTCCAAACTATCCACTCCAAAAACGACATCAGCTTCCATCACATTTCGCTTAACTGGACAACCTCAGTGCCCACGCTGGCATGAAGAGCAGCTTGGAGACAGCCTTGCCAGGGTGTAGGACTCCCAGCTATTTTCCCCAGGCGAAAACGTCCTGCCTTTCCCAACAGCCAGGCCACGCCCACTGTCTGACTACTCCAGGCAAAAAAAGTCCTGTCTTTCCCGACAGCCCCACTGTAAGGGTGACCTCCATAAACAAGCAGATTCTGTGTCAGGGATGACCAAAACCAGCACGGGAACCCCCAGTATTGGTTGCACCCGCCAAGGGTTCCGATAATGATTTAAGATTGGAGGGATGAAGGGAAACCAGCAAGAATTTGGAGGTAAGTGACCATAGAGAGGGAGGGAAGATTGGGGGGCTCAGGAGCCCAGGAGCCAAGGTCAGAGAAGGCATCACATATTTGTTAATTGCTGAATAATAACATTCTGGTAGAAGGCTGTTCCTTTATTTATTTGTGGGGATCTCTGAAAGTTAGAACCACCCTGAGTTCTTACCCCATATCTGTATCTTTGACATGGTAATGAGAACGTTTTTTGGTAGAACATTATTCCCTGACAGCAGATGAGTGGGTAAAGAGGACGTGGTAAATTTACACAGTGGAATACTACTCAGCTTTAAAAAGATGAAATCTTGCCACTTGTGACAATTGGAATGGAGACAGAGGGGATTATACCAAGCGAATAAATCAGAAGAAGAAAGACAAATACAGAATGATTTCACTTGTGTGTGGAATATAGAGAACAAAACGAAGGAACAGAAAAAGCTAAATCAAAATAAATGCTTGAAATGTGACTGCAGAATGGAGGCTACCAGAAGGGGAGGTCAGGTGGGGAGCAAGAAGGAAGACTAGTGGAGGATTATAGGAGCTTTGATGGTGAGTGTGGTAAACCCGTACACCTAAATCATATGCAGTGTTGTGAACCAGCACATCTCAATATAAAAAAAAAAAAAAAGATACAATTAAAAAAAAGAAAAAAGAACTGGACTTCCTGGTGGCGCAGGGGTTAAAGTCTCAGGACTATCAAACTGTTGGCAGCCACTGAGACATGAGTTCTATCCCCCACCAGGGAGCTGACCCACATGGCGCAGCAGACCTCTCCTGTCTCGCCCGCTGCTCCCCTCAGCAGTGTATTTCAGTAGGACCTCCAGTTCCGCTCCCCACTCTGTCTCTGGTGAGTCCGCCTACCCCCCCCTCCCCCACATCCTCCCCCCAACCCGCCAGCCCCCTCACCTCTGCCAGAGTCTGATACGTCAGGAATGTTGGCCTAGGTCCCTAGGGACCTCCCCCACTCCATTATGTTTAGAGTAAAACCCCCCAACCCATCTAAAACCTCACCTCACATGAGCTGACCACCAG